>VZTF01008205.1:3489-237435 GCA_013397755.1 Cnemophilus loriae
CCTGAACCTCCCCTGGTGCAGCTTGAGGCCATGTCCTTTCATCCTGCCACAAGTTGCCTGGTAGAAGAGAGGAGGCCCCACCAGGCTACAGCCTCCTTTCAGGTAGTTTTAAAGAGTGATAAGGTCTCCCCCGAGCCTCCTTTTTTCCAGGCTAAACAGCTCCCTTAGCCACTCCTCATACAATTTACCCTCTCGACCCTTCACCAGCCTCATTGCCCTTCTCTGGACTCACTCCAGAACCTCAATGTCTTTCTTGAAGGGAGGGGCCCAAAACTGGACACAGCACTTGAGGTGTGGCCTCACCAACGCCAAGTTTAGAGGAGCAATCACTGCCCTGGTCCTGCTGACCACACTATTTCTGATACAAGCCAGGATGCCATTGGCCTTCTTGGCCACCTGGGCACACACTAGCTCATCTTCAGCCAGCGTCACCAGCACCCCCACGTCCTTTTTCACTGGGCCACTTTCCAGCCACTCTGCCCTAGGATGTAGCACTGCAGGGGGTTGTTGTGACGCAAGTCAGGAAGTTTTTTTCCAAACACTCCAAGAATTTGCTGGACTGCCTCCTCTCCACTGCGTTGAATTTCCAGCAGACATCAGGCAGGTTAAAGTCTCCCAGAAGAACAAAGGCTGATTGTGAAATGTCAGCCAGCTGCTTAGAGAATAGTTCATTCACCTCTTCATCCGGGTTGCATGGTCTATAACAGCCTCCCCCCAGGATGTCTGCCTTGTTAGCCTTCCCCCTTATCCCTACCCATAGGAAATCAACCTTATCATCATCATCATTTTCGGTTGGCTTCACCCTGGCTGGATGCCAGGTGCCCACCACGCCAGTCAATCACTCCCCCTTCCCAACTGAACAGGGTGACAAATTAAGACGGAAAATGACTCATAGGCTGATATAAGGTAATTTACTAAAGCAAAAGAGAAAGTTTGCATGCGCATGAGCAAAGAGAAAAAACAATAATTTTATTCTCTACTTCCCACCAGCAAGCAATGTCAGGCCACCGCCCAGGAAGCATGGCTTCAGCACGCATAGTGGTTGCTCAGGAAGGCAAACATTGTAAATAACAAAAGTCCACCCCTTCCTCCTTCGTTTATTATTATTAGCTTTTACACCTGAGCTGACACCATATGGCATGGAATATCCCTTCAGTTAATTTGAGTCAGTTGGCCTAGTTGTGTCCCCTCTCAGGATCTTGCCCACCCCCAGCCACTGATGGGGGGAAATGCTGAGAGACAGGGCTGATGCTGTGCCAGCACTGCTCAGCTGTAGCCAAAGCATTGGTGTGTTATCAGCACCCTTCTAGCTACCAAAGCAAAGACCAGCACTGTGAGAGCCGCTATGGGGAAAATGAACTCTATCTCAGCAAGGCCCAATAAACTATCCTAAAAGCAATTGCAACTTTCAAGTGACAGTTTTGCTTATCATCTGATAAGAGCCTTAAAACACTTGTCTGCCACAGCCATCCCTGCCAGACCTGCTTTTTGTTCTCTCCATCCCCTGAGGCACTGCAGGATTCCCAGACTCCCCCAGACAGGGCAGAGGACATGTTCTGCTTCAGGGCATGCCAAAAGTGTTAGAGCCTTGACAGGACCAAGAATTTGTGCTTGTCTCTCACAGTGAAGTCCAGACAGGATCCATGGCCCATGTGTTCGCTGCTAAGGGGCTTGGCCCACTAGATGTTATCAAACTGTTTGGTGTAGACTTTACTAAAAGTATTGTGCCAGCTGGAGGAAGAGGACTCCTCTTATGTACTCACAAATCTATGTTTAAATCTTTGTGCAACTTGCATCCCTGTCTTCTTCTGGGGGCTCAGAGTTCATGCAGAGGGACTGCAGACCACCTCTTCCAGCTCACTGAAGTACCCTAACCCCCAGACTGGACTTACACTGAAAGAGAATTAATTCAGGATGGAAAGAGGGGAATCACAAAAAAAGGAATATGACTCTCTGATCCTTATTACTGTGTGATATCTAACAGCTACAATGTGTGTAACCAGGTCTCAAACCGGAGACAGGAATTCTTTATTCCTGCATGAGCACTATGGCAGAAAAATCATGCCCTTGCCAGAAGCAGAGTGCAAGAGGAGAGGCAGAGGATATTCCTTTTTTTCAGTACCCTCTCCTAGTTAATCTCTAGCCCAGTAATTACATTGCTTGTTCATGAAGGTATTGTAAACTCTCTGTAGTCACACGGCTTTTGAATAAGTCTTTGAATGATAAATTTCACCACATAACTGTAATAAATTTGCCATTTTAATAAAGAAACTTAATATTGAAGATACTAGAGGCATTTCTGTATTTGTGGGGGCTTTCAACATCACATGGGAAATATTGTTATTAAAAGACCTTATCAAGCCACATCAGTCTGTCTGGCACTGCACAGGATGTGAAAACAAGCACTGAAAAGCTTTCACTCTAATAGATAGTTTGGTGCAGCGGCAGGGAAACACAGGCAGGATCCTGATGGTTTCAGCAGTTCTCTGCAATAAGAATCTCCACTGGTGATGCCAGAAACCTTACATTTGTACAGCTTATCAAGAGAGAGGTTTCACATCCTAATTAATGTACTGTCAGCTTCACACAGCTTGTGCCCATGTATGATCAACAAAGATTTTGCATGGGCACTGTTTTCACATCAGTGCTTTTTGGAAGAGGAAAGCTAAATACCAATTGTTCTCATCCAAATTAGATTTTAAAAAGCAATCTTCCTTGTAATTTAGTACGTAACAAGTGACAAAAGCACCCGTATGTTGTGAAACAGCACAAAGAATTAGATTGCATCATGCCATGGTCAAATTTGTCAGCATTCAGTGGGAACAAAGAACTGCTGGGCTTACGACCAGCTGTTTTCAGACTTACAAGAATCCTGTGGTTCTGAACTCCTTTCAGACCGTTCGATACATCCCTTGATCATGATTTTTCTGCAAAGTCTGCTCATTGGCAGATGGCCTCTGTCTGTAAGCTAAGCAGCTCATGAAAGGATGATCACAATTCCCATCAATTTTTTGAGCATCTGAGCCCTGAGACCTCCAACACAAAAAGCAAATCCCAGCCAGCATTAACGAGAAAAATAAAATTGGAAATCAAAATTCTTACTGCCTTAAGTATTGGACCTCGCTTTGATCTGGATCCTGCATTCCCCAGAGAAATTATCACTATGTCCAGATCTCACGGCTGGAACCTAAATAACTTAGCTACAAGCAGTACTGTCACTTTGCACCTACCAGTCCCACACAATTACTCGAGGTCTGAGCAACCTGAAGTTAAAATTCTAAGCATTTTAAAGCCAGTTTACTTCAATCAAAGTGTGCACAAAACTCACAAATGGACAGCTACTCCATATGCTACCACAGAAGGAATTTTCATTCCATAAGTAGGTCTTTAGGAAGAATTCAGGCTCAACATTTTCAGTTTTGAAAGCAGGGGAAGGAAGACTACAAAAGTGATTACCCTCTTCCTCAGACTATATTGGTAATGTGATCAACTTAAATTTCATCCAGTATTTTGTAGTATCAAGGTCACTAGGAAAGTTTAATGGTTTAGTCTAAATGAAGACAACAGCTTCTTTAAACGAATGAATATTCCAATGGAGAGTCTGAAACAAATCAGTGTTCAATCGATAACCTCAAGATTAAAATTACTTCAGTGCTGTATAGCCTAACTGCATAGAAATTCAGCACAAAATAAGAGCGATGAATAAAAAGCTGAATTTTTATGATAAGGTAGTGCTCAAAAAGTCTGTTAAATCAATAGCAGTTTCACCTATATCTCACCAGGCTTCGATCTATATTGAATCAGATCTTTAACATATACCTTGTATCGTATTAAAGAATTTTAGTTTGCCTGTAGGGTGAATTCTAGGACAAGGAACCCTTTAGCTTTATATGCAGCCACAAACCCTCATACTAAAAATCGCTTTGCTATGTGCCCTTAAAAGAAAAGTGTGATTTGCAGCAGCTTTAATATGCAAGCCCATTTGCTGAGAACTGTTCTATAAACTGCATGTCTGGATGACAATAAACCTATGTCTGTTATTTGCTAAAGTAGCCCATGCTCTGTTTCAGCCTCTAAATGTAGGGTACTTTAAACTATGATGGAAATGTCGTGAGAAAATTGGCCGGGGGAGGTTAAAATCGGTGTGAAACAGAAGGAAATGTGTTCTTTAGCTTTCAGCTGCAGCTTTGCCTCTTCCTGATCTGGTCACGCTTCTCAATTTGATTTGCAGCAGTTCTCCCACAGATTCCACAGTCAAGAGAATCCCTGTACATGGCAATTAATTTTAGATAACGCCTTGTATCATTCGATAGACTCCTCTGCTCTGATCAAAGCCTACTTTACTACGGAGCTTCCGTGGGGTTTGACCATTTAATTAACCGGAGGACGGTTTTCTAGAGCCAACACAATGCCTTTTACATTTATCCGCCCCTTACGAACACCGCGCGGTTCCATCTCCGCTCACGGGGAGTTTTGATGCATTTTTAACGAGGACCGCGTCTTCGGCTGCGCCCTCCCGAAAAAGGGACTTCCCTGGCGGCGGCCGCAGAGCCGGGCTCTCAGCCCCCCGCGCGGGCGTCGCGGAGCTGCAGGCCGGGCTGGGCTGGCGTGCAGAGCAGGGGCACAGCCCACCCGCCCGGCGGACCCTCCCCGCTGTCGGCCGCGGCTGCTGCGGGTGAGGAGCGGGGCCGGAGCGGGGCGGAGCGGCGGCAGCCCCCGGGAGGCGAGGGGCGGAGCGGGGGCAGCCGGTGCGCTCCTCCCTCGGGGCACCGACGACTCCGTCCCGCTGCCGCGGAAGCCCCTGGGAGGGCGTCGGGGCAAGCGGCGTAGGGTCGGGTCGGGTCGGGTGCTGCGCGGCGGGGGAGACCGGGAGGGCGGAGGCAGGAAGGGATAAAAACCCCGTCGCCACTGTGACTGGGAGTCTCCTGCCTTCCCTGCTTACCCGCCGCCGGTGCCGAGCTCCGGGCCTCAGCTCCATTCCCGGGGGCAGCGGGCCAGCACTGCCTGCGTCCGCAGGGGAGCGCAGCGGAGCCGCTGCCGCGCTCCCGGGCTCCCGGCGTCCCGCAACTTCCCCTGAAGCCGAGCGGAGCGCAGCATGCGGGGCAGGGGCTGGAGGCGGCGGCGGGGCCGGCATCGCGCTCCCCGGACATGAAGCGGCCATCGGAAGCTCCAGGTAACGCTGCCCGGTGGGGTGGCGGAGCAGGCATCCCCCGGTAGCCGGGGTATGACGAGGGGCAGCGTCCGGAGGGGCAGGAGTCGAGCCTGAGAGGGGCCGCCGGAGGCGAGCGCAGCCCGGCAGCGGGCGGGGGACACCCGGTCCCTGCCTCCGCCACGGAGCGGCAGCAGTGGCCGAGCCTGCCCGGGGAAGTCGGTCAGAGACCCCTCGGAATGCTTGTGGGTGTCCCTGGTCTGATGCCGGTTTGGCCCGCTCGGTCGCCGGTCTCGCCGAAACTTTGCCCTCCGCCGACTCCCATTAGGCGGAGAGTCCTCGCCGGGAGACTGGCAGGAGACCCCCCAAATCGTATGCAAGGGGGTTTCTATGAAGTTTAGTCCTCAGATAAATTTTTGAAGGCGGTGAGGATCCTTCGCTGGGCAACTAAACTTTCGTAAGATCTGACATTGCTTGGAGACTGGTTACTGATACTGTAATAGGCACTGCCACTTATTGCACTTTTTCTTAATTATTTGCCGATCTCCTTAGCAACTGAAGTAATTTGCGAGGTTGAAGCTTGGTTGCAGCTTGATTTACTAAGTAGTATGGCAAAAAGGATGAATTTGTTGTTTCACTGATGCATATTTCTCTTGTACTCTCTCAGAGGAATAAGAGCTGCAGAGATGTTGACTTCACGTAGCTGGTACTGCTGTAAAGAGACTGTTGATTAGTCCAGTTGAGGCTCTGTTGTACGTCACCCAGCTGCTCTTCTGTGTCTCGGTTTTCTTTAAGACAAGCAAGTTAAAATGTTTTATAAAAAAAAAATCTCTCTTCAAGGAAATTCAGTCTTTAGTGAGGGATTAGTGGGAGATGATGGTTTTATCTGGCTAAGGTTACTAGGACAAATTAATCTCTAATTCAGCACAATTGAGGTCTGGCCAGATGCTGGCCGGAGAGAACACTCCATTTGCCTTGCTGATCTCAGGATCAGCTTGCTGCAAATACGATGTAAAGCCATTTTTTCATCACTGTTAGGTCCTGCACCAAGCACAGTTTAGCCCAGTTCAGGGATTTAGTCCAGTGTATCAAGACGTCTCCCAGATGTAGCTCACCAACAGTCTTTGCTGTTCAATCCATCATGTCACTAAATCTTACGGATTACAATGTTTGGGTAATCTGTATCTGTTGAGTCAGAGATGCTGAGCGCAGCTGTCGGGAAGATTTGATGCGGAGTGCCTTTTCCACTCAGGAGTGATAAAGGCACAGTAGAGCCTTCAGACTGAGGTCTGCTGTATGAATATTTCCTCTGACAGTATCACACACACACAAGGAATGCAAGTTTATGCAGCCCTTCCTTATAAACGTAACTTTTTAAAATACTAATTGCATAGGATGCCATTAGTCTATATGTAATTAATGGCTGTATCATGTACTTAAGCAGGATTCATAAAGTTGGGACTAAAAGCATGAATAATTACACTTGTATAATATTGTTGTTATAATTTAATAAAACCCCATTCTAAAAATCACTTTTGCTTCTGAGTTCATGAGGAACCTTTGTCAAATGTCATGCCAGAAAAAAAAAATAAGGCTGTGAGAAAACTAACACCTGAGCCATCTTTTTTTTATTTCTTATATTGTTATATTTGACTAATATAGCCCTAATTCATCCGATATGCAGACTGGTATAGGGAGAGAGCACTTATGTAGACATTGGAAGTCAGTGAGAGGTGCAGAGATGTATTAATTTCTTGTGGGCTGGTGAGACTGGGGCAAGACTCAAGACAGTCACAGGAGATGTGGTGCAAGGGAAGGAGGTAGGGGACGTAGAAATGGTGTGAACTTTCGGGAGGATGAACTGAGGTCTTTAATGTTTTTGGGTGCTTAATCTCTCTGGGGGCTCAACACTATTTCTGCAGTAGTGCAGCAGGCAGCAAGGCTGCGTGCAAATACTTGCATTTTCACTGTGCAGAAAGTACCAGCCAGATGTGAGACTATTTGCATCACCAATGTACAGGAAAATGCTTTACAGTAGGAATAACATCTACCAGTCCAATTTTTTTAACAGTGAAAAGACTAATAGTAGTGTTTGCAAAATCATTCAGGTGAATGGTGATCTCCAGTCCAATTCACTGCTTAAATTAAGAGATGTGCTACGTAAGGATTTTTTAGCAAAGTGTCAAATGAACTGGGAGAGATAGTTTGGTGTACAGGTTCCATGGGAGAAACAGCAGTAAGCCAGAAGGTACTTACAGAAGATGAGAAAACTGGTGTAGAGATTATTAATGTCACATTAGTGGGAGAGAGAGCCCAGAGAAAGGAGAAAGGAGTGTTTAGGACATTAGTTGATCTTCAGGTGATAACTGATGGTGAGACTGTATGTTGCCTGGCAGTCCCCTTTTCCATAAGCAGGTCTAGGTGCTTGTTACTTTAAAAACAAAACAACAAACAAACAATCCCCTCAGAAATAAACAAAAAGCAACGAACGTACACATTAAAAAGTTCAAAACCAAGAACCAAATCCTTAGCTTCTCTAGAAGTTGATTGGTTGTAGTCAATTTTGCTGTTTCTGGCCATAGAGGATTTTCCCTATGACAGCAGGATATGTCCTGCCTTTCTTCTTGAACAATTAAGAAGCATGTGCACCATTACTATTCAGGTGAATCATCTCAGGGAGTAATGTGGTTTTGGCACTGAACTTAAAATATTGCACTTTAACATCACAAAGAAATTATTTCTTTGAAAATAATTCAAGAACAAAACTCCCAACCATGCCCTTCACTTTACTATAAATTAGAAAAGGTATTTACCCAGCTCATTCAGAAATAATGGTGAAGTACTTGGCCAAAGTCTGTTGGCACATGTTAGCTGATAGTATTCAATAGCAATATCTCTCTTGAGAAAATACACAGCATTGAAATTTGTAAAATAAGACTTCTCTAAGACCTGAAGTAGTGTTACTGGGATGAAGCAAAATGCCAGGTTTTTTAACACAGAGTTAATTGCAGGCTTTGTTCTTCTTGCCACTTAACACATTACAACCTAGAAATGTTTATGCAGTCATTTTGAGTAAGTTCAAATGATCACATACCCTATAAATATTTATGTTGAACATGCTTGGCCTTGCAGAACATAATGGGTAATTTGTGCAGAAGATATGGGGAACAGAGGTTGAAGAGCAAGTTGCAGCTCAACGGTCCTATTCTCCAAAAGAGCAAAGAACCTGTTTGGAACGTAGGCATACACTGTGAGCTGGGTGTGGAAAGGAAGGCTTCTGCTCATCAGGGTACTCTATAAATACTCTCGTGTGTCCTGTGGTATGTTTAGGATGTCTATAATTTGGATTTGCCCTGCCAGACAAGGCAAGTTATCTGAAATGGCTTTCATTTTGCAACTCCAGTGAGCTTTGAAAATGGACAATCCAGTTTTCAGCCCTTGCAAACTGTTTTTGCTCCTTAGAACTCAAAGGTATTATGCTGATACCCACCAGTGACTGATCTGTGTCTGCCCATGGGATTTGTTTGCAGACTAGCTTGGAGTTTCTGATGAGATAATCGTAGGCATGGAGAGAAGCAAGCATGCAAGGTTATCTAGTGTATTAAACTTGGTAACCCTTACAAACCTGAGCATTGATCTGGTATGTCCCATTTGGAGTATCTCCAGGATGACAGTTATATTCAACATGGCAGCTGATTTTTTTAAGTGCTATTCACCTTGATGCAAGTGCAGTTACATTAAAAATTAGGCTGCATAGCTTGCAGAATGGGGCATTCACATGTTAGTGGGAAAGGCAACACTTGCAGCAACAGTTCATCTCCTATTTTGCGGATGGTTTATAATCCAGTCTTCAGGCATGTGGTTTTATGGTATGTAGTTTCTAGATGCCCTGCTTCATACAGTAGACTAACTAAATGAGCAATTACTAAATACCTTTTTCATCTGCCAGTGTGTTTTCATTGTGCCTTATGTCTGTATGCCATACAAATTCACGCTGTGGTACAGAATTATTTTTGATGGCAGTTTCTCTAATGCTTCATGGGTGTCACCCTCTAGAAGAACTTGTATCTATTAGTAGTTGTTATAGACTACCTAACTAGCAAAAACAACTAAGTAAGGAGCTTAGGACTGGTTAAAAAATATTCCTCTGGATTCCTAACTTTCCATTGAAAACCCCATGCAGTTAGAGGCTTCAGGAGACTTTAAAAGCCTAGAAGAATTTATGAATCCTGATACTAAACTTTTATTCAAACCAATCAATTTATTTTTACAATATTTCTATAGCTAAGATTACGTTAGTATATCCCTTGTATAAACAGGGAAGCAGGGGAAGCCTGTGCAATCAGAAGTGCCCGATAGAGTCACAGCATTCTGACTCTCATCTCAGCGCTTCCTCAGATCAGTCTTTCCCAAATTTAACTTGCAGAGTTTCCTTATTTTATAAGTGCCAAGCTGGGTGACTGTAATATGTTCATTATTTTGTGATAGTCACCAGTTCACGTAGTTTGCCTGATCTCACAGGAATTTTGTGGCAAAGGCTAGGACAGCTGCAGTCCTCGGGTATAAGGATTTATCGAGCTCTTGATGTAATCACCCTTTCTTTTCCCTGTTTTTCCTCTGAACCTGTGCACAGTGTCAGGAAAGGTTTTGGGGGGAAAATTGAGCAATCATATAAACAAGGACTATATATAAATTCTAAAATGGAAAGAAAAACAATTCTGACACTTTACTTTTGAGCATTTGACTTGGCAGTTTTGCAATTCCCTTAATGTTTTTTTTCTTTTTTTTTGGAATGCAAAAATCTAAAGCCGATGTATATATAAATTCTTGTGAAAGGTGAAATGTTGCATTCTCCCATGCTGCCTTCATATTTCTTCTTTTAATGGGTCATTAGAAGGTTCAGCTCTTTAGTTTCATAGCACATCTTCTACCACTTGACTTAAGAGTAGATTTGTCAGCAGAAGACAGCCGCCTGACAGATTGGCAGAGGGTTACAGAAGAGGAAAATAAAGAATTGAGGAGGAGTGAAAATTTTTGCATTTTGCATATATTAATTAATTGCATTGGTAAACTTAGGCTCTAAAGTAGCAGATGTAAATTCTCTGGAGAGGTGTGCTCTAAGGTTTACCTCCTGAAACTCTTGTTTGTCTTTTGCTTAGTGCTCTTGTTTCGCTTTACACCCTCCTCATTTGCTTTTCCAATCTCATATGCCTTAACTGACTTCTGCATCCTCAGACTACCTCCTCCTCAGTGTCTTTAGTAACAGTGATGATGCTCCATTAGCATCCACCTCTCCTGGTTTTGCACTTCCTTCGCTATGTATCTCTTACCCTTCTCTTCTCTCTCTCCTCTTCTTTCACTGTCCCTCTGCCTTGCTGCCCTCCACTATTTAGGTCTTGATTTTAATGTTTTTGTCCTCAAGGCTCATCTTTTCTTCATCCATCTTGCATCATCAGAGAATACAATTTCTTCTTTTATTCTACTCCTTTCCATCTGAGGCTGCTTCTTTCTCCTCATCCTGCTGTCCACAGGCTCCTGGCCGTAGCCACTATCAGCAGCACAGAGCAGACATTGCAGAGTTTGTCCTGCTCAAATACTGCTCCAACAGGTGGGTGAGATTGGAGAAATGAGTGTGAGGATAATAATGTGGGGGCTGAATACCACATCTGAACTCTGAAGGGGTGACGATAATCAGTGCAGATGAACTCCTCTGTGAATTTACTGAGAAACTCCAAACAGGTACGAGGGAGAGCAAGAATGAACAGAAATGTTTATTCTTCTGCTATGTATGTGTACATTTTCTCAGAAGATGGTAAAAAGCATACCCCTTAGCACAGAATCACTACTGTGCCAAATCCTACATCCCTGCTTCAAACCATACTGACTCTAAAATATTCTCAGAAAAGAGTATGGTTGGGGTTTTTCTATCTACATATGAGCAAATATATTTTTTTCTTTACTAAGTTTTGAGAAACAGCTGACTCATCCTTACCGAAACTTGTGCCTGAGGTAGGCACTAGGCATAGATTTCTTCCTCATTACTTATATTGGCAAAGGTAGAAGAAGCAGAATACAAAATATTGTTATTGAACAACTTCAATAACTTTTAAAACAGGCTGCTGCTACCTGAAACGTAAGTTACTGAATTAAAAAAAAAAAAAAAAGGAAAGAAATTCATGTGACATTTAAAGCTAGAAAGGCTGAGAAAATTCTTTGCTTGAAAACGTGTGACATTTTCTGATTGTAAAGAAAAGCGTGTTGTAACTGCTTCCCACTAGACAAGAAAAAAAACATTTTAGGATGAGGCTTTTTCTTTCCTCTACTGGGAATTCTGTCTGTGTTGGTTTGGAAACAGGTACGGGATGCTATTGCCAAGTCATGCTCCACAGAGGAACATTTCCAATTTTTTTTTAATGAACGGTCAGAAATGGCATTACTTTGTCCAAGACTGAAGAATAGTTGCATTCTTCTTGAAGACAAAACATACTATATCTACAGTATATATATTTACACATGAATGCAGAATTTCATGTTTACGTGAAACCAATGTTAAGTTTACATCACCTTAGAACTAGATTTTACCGTTAACTGTATGAAATCCTAAGGATTAATTCCCCGTATTTTTCAAAAGGCATAAGAAATCAGGCAGAGTATGAATGGTAAATGTTAACGTGCTGTACCCCTTTATCCCTCTTTTGACAGCAACAAGTGTAAAGCTAACTGCACATGTAATCTGTGGCACGGAGCACTGGGAGACAGCTAAAAGACAGTGACAATGTCTTTAAACTGGTGGACACTTCCTACTCGACTTGGAGTTTTTAAAGTGAACTGCAAAGGACTCGCATGCCTCTTGGTCTTCACCGTGAGTGTTTGTGGCAGTGCCCCGGGGATGTGTCCAGCAGCCTGCATCTGTGCCAGTGATATCGTAAGCTGCACAAATAAGAACCTCACTCGAGTGCCAGGAAATCTTTATAAATGTATGAAAAGGCTGGATCTGAGTTATAACAGAATTGGGATTTTGGAGCCTGAATGGGTCCCAGTGCGGTCTGAGAAACTGAACACTTTAATAGTCAATCATAATAGCATTAGCAGCATTAGCACTGGAAGCTTTTCCACAACTCCGAATCTGAAGTATCTAGACTTGTCATCCAACAGCCTGAAAACACTGGGCAGCCCTGTGTTTCAGGAGCTAAAGGCGCTGGAGGTTCTCCTGCTGTACGACAATCAAATAACACAGATTGAGTCTTTAGCCTTTGGCGGATTGTACAAATTACAGAAGCTGTACCTAAGCTACAACTTGGTCTCGCATTTCCCACTGGACTTATACTTTGGAAAACACAAACTGACAGACCTTGTGTTGCTGGACATTTCCTTTAATCACATCCAGACGATGCCTATTCAGCGCCTGAGTTCAGTGCCAGCCAAACAGCTTAGTGGAATTTATCTTCATGGCAACCCATTCTATTGTGACTGTGTCCTGTACTCCATGCTGATCTTCTGGTATCAAAGGCACTTCAGCTCAGTTGTGGACTTCAAAAATGAGTACAGCTGTTTGTTGCAGTCAGACCCAAGAGGTCAAAATAAACTTCCTTTACTGCACGACAACATTATGAATTGCTCTGAAAGTACCGTCAACAGCTCTTTCCAAGCCTTTGGGTTTATTCATGATGCCCAGGTTGGTGACAGGCTGATTGTACACTGTGACAGCAGAATCAGCGATACGGGCACACAGTTTGTTTGGGTTAGTCCAGACAATAGATTGCTGGAGCCAGACAGGGAGACCGATAACTTCAAGGTGTTTCCTAATGGCAGCCTGGAGATAACAGATGCCCAGCTAGAGAACTCAGGGCTGTATTCCTGCATTGCAATAAATAAGAAAAGACTATTAAATGAAACCATAGAGGTCAGAATAAATGTTAGCAATTTCACAGTGAACAGGTCCCACGCTCATGAAGCATTTAATACAGCTTTTACCACCCTTGCTGCCTGTGTGGCCAGTATTATTTTAGTGCTGCTGTATCTCTATCTGACCCCCTGCCCGTGTCAATGTAAGGCAAAAAAGAAGAAGAGGAAGCTGAACCAAAGCAGTGCCCACTCATCCATACTGAATTCCGCACTGCCACAAGAGCTGCCAGCCGATGAGAAGAAGGCTAGCACTGGTAAACGGGTGGTTTTCCTGGAACCTGTGCACGAACCAAAACAGAGTCAGAATGGGAAAGTAAAACTGTTTCCTAATGACAGTGTCATTACAGAGAGTATCTTAAAAACTACTCGAACAAAATCCGACTCTGACTCTGTCAACTCTGTGTTTTCAGATACGCCTTTCATGCCGCCAGCTTAGTTTGCTGCCTGTGTTTGTATCGTGCAGTTCCATTTCTGAATACCTCCTTTGCCTGTAGCAACCATCAGGACAAAAAAATAAAAAGACATAAAATGTTTTAAAAAATATATGTTTTGTCAGTCCTTGAACTGCGTCTCCCCTCTGTGCAGGCCATGCAACAGTGATACCTCGTTCAGGCAAAGCAAACAGCTCGTCATAATTGTGAATGTTTTTAACGCAAGCTTGGCCTTGGTTTTACTCTCTGGTCCATACACAGCAATTTCTCATGCATGTTTAAAGACACTTTCAGTGCATACAGCCGAATCTACAGAGGCAGAGGCTGACCCCTGTGCAACACCCAGTCATGCTGATAACTCAGCTCTTCTGAAGTGTGCACAGAAGCAAACTCTCATGGCTAAGGAGAAAAATGTTCAGACTTTCTGCAGTTCCTTTCACGGGCTCATAAAACCTTTACATAAAATCACTAGGGGAAAAAAGTCATGATTTTTCTTGGACTGCTCGGCACAAAAGGATTAAATTTGCCACCAGAATGCCTAGCAGCACTGGGTGAATGTTTGTGGCCTGCACCTGATAATGTTTTTGCAAATAATTGCTTGAAAACATTAAATGAGGGGCATTGTAATAATTTTATTCAAAACTTAGTCATGAGATTACTTGTGAAATGTGCTTGTGTTTGTTTATAAATATTTCAATTAATGAAAACGGCTAAAAGTTAACATGCTACCTTTGCAGTTGCCTTAGTCAAAAAATGAAAGTTGTCGGGCATGAGGACTTACACAAATCAGCAGTAACTAATTAAGCTGTGATAACTTGATTGATTATAACCAGTTGTCTTAACCTCCACTGCTCACTGTATGCTTGGCATCACATGTGGTAAACAAATCTGCCACCACCACTAGGGCTCCTGCTTCATCCTAGGGGTGAGTGGCTTCTCTTCAAAGATAACTGTGAAATCAGGGAAATAGTTTAATAAATTTTTTCAGTGGCACATGTTTCTGCAGCCTTATTAAATTTGCTTCCTGAAGTTTTTTCTTAAAAGAGGAAATGCAGTATTTGGACAAACTCATGAAAATATAAAAGGCTTTACACACTGCACATTCAGAAAACACAGATTTTACCTAGACTTGGCCCTTGTCTTGTATGTACTGCTTTCTTCTTTGCATGTATCACAGTCAAAGTGTATGAGTCTGGTAAACCTGACCTGGACTGCTTATGCAATATAGGTTGCATGAAGCATGTATTGTAACAAGTGTTCTGTTCTATTAGCTTTTTCTTTTTCTGTTATATTTGCCTTTTTTTTCTTTTTTTTTTCTTTTTTTTTTTTTAAGCTTGCTTACCTTGGGGTTGGGCTGGGCTTTTCCAATCTACCTCACTTTGATAAGTAGCAACTTGAAAGGAGTTTTTCAATTACAACTTACCAAAGACAAGTAAAAGGAGCATATCTATCTCATTCTATTTTGGGGAAATATACTGAAAGGATAAAGGATAAACTAAATCAGAATCAAAGGGCTACATGGTATGGCAACTGTAATTTATTTTCAAGAAGCTTACTGGAACAGCCACTTGCCATTTTTTGTGGTTTATTTTGAGAGGCGTGTCAACATGCTAAAGCTTATATCTGGCTGAGCCAAAGCTATAGCAATTGATTTGCTACGGAGAAATCCTGATGTAGCTAATTGTTTGAAGACAAGCTATCTGACAAACAGATTAGCTCAGGAAACAGTGGCTCTGTATTGTGTACAAAGTATGTGGAATTATAAAAAAGCTGGAGATTTTAACTCAGATATTCAGGGAAATGGAAAATGAAAATTATTTTTCTAGGTAGAGGATAGTAAATACTGAGGAGAGGAAGATGACCAGAAGTTTGTGTCTGTTATTTGTACATTCATGTGTGTAAATTTAAAAACAGCTTCTGCTGTCAAGCAGGTTAGTGTCCTTTCATAAAGCTCTTTCTCTCTTTTGTCTGTGTATATGCCATAACCACAAATCTATATTTTTACATATAAAGTATGATGGAAAGACAGTGATTGTCTTTGCTAAAATCAGGTTGGGTCATCTGCCAGTTTGCAAAGGTTTGACATTGTCTCCTTCTCAAAGATGGGTTTTTTCTAAGATTTAACTAAGCTGCATGATTTCCTACTATTTCACATGTATGGTTGGTAAGCGGGTAGATGTCCTACGTGTTGTGCAAGGAGATGGTCAGTGACCCAGGGCCAAAGGGCTGAGATGGTGGTGAGGCAGAGTGGGAAGGAGAGAGACAAATACTCTGCAGACAGTTGTACAGATCAGTTACAGCTCTGGGCAGATGTTACGCTCTGTTGTCGTACATGAGGTTGATTGACCCAGATTTCAGTGTTTACACAAGAGCGTGGATGGTCAGTTCCAAATTGGGCAGAAAAAGAAAACAGGCGGTTGTCAGTATGTCTGGGAGGCAGAGACACTTCTCCTTAGCAGCTACAGCTGAGCAGGTGCACTCCACTGCTGTTTCCAGCACAGGGCAGTGGGAGTATCGTGTAGCAAACTCACTGAGCATGTTAAATCTGTGTGGTAGTCCTAAACAAAAAAAAGTAGAGATCCTTCAGTGTTTCCTCCACAGGGCTGCTGCCCTGCAGCAAAAGCATGGGGATTTGTGGGATCAGAGTAATCCTGACAGATGACTAGAGAAGCTGAGCACTGATCTAAACAGCAGATATTCACTGTGACTATTAACTGTCTGTATTTCACGGACTCCTTCAAAGCGCTCACGGTTGAAACCATGAGTATGAACGAGGTGGTAAAAAAATAAAGCTTTTGAAAGAGATGGCTTTTTTGCTACTTCTTTACATTATAGCCTCATGAGTTCAGTAGGTGCAAGTTTAATGAAGATTTTTAATAATTAATGAATATTTATCATATAGCACCAACACCATAATCCACAGCCCCAGTTGTCTCTCATCTTGGAAGGCTGTGGAAAGCCAGTGCACCTCATCAGTTCCTTTCTTTCCACTGCAGTGTGAGCCCTGCCAGGGCTGTGAGCAGGGAGCCAGTGCTGCCATCCAGCTCCATGGCCTTGCAGCACCCTGGTTGTCACATGGGCAGGAGGGGCTGCCCCGATGCCACACCTGCAGCTCCGCTGTGGTCTACTCTCCTAGAAAAGCTTTGTTGACAGGCGTGTCCTACAGCCATGTCCTATAGCCATGTCTTCTCCATTAGCCTGTGTCCTGGATTTCCCATTGATGTTTCCAGCAACTACAAAAAAGCTGAATGATCTTTTTAATGCAGAGAGATCGCAGTTCTGTGAGGTGCTGAATGCTCTGGCACCAATCCAGACACGCTCTTAAAATGGGTTTGCAGTAAGGCAGAGGTACCAAGCTACTGGCGAGAAGTCTGTGGCTAGGCATGGGGTCACTTGCTGCCTCTGCAAGACGCCTGGACTGAGATATTCCCCACGACAATCTGAAAATCCCAGGTGCTTTTGCTTTCCCTTGTCTTCTTTCCCGTCCCTGAGACCATGTCATACGAGGTCATAGGCAGAGCTCTAAGCTTTAGTTTAACACTGTGTCTTTTTTGGGGGCACCTTTGAATATACGTCCTCCTCCCGTTTCATGGTGGTAAGCAGCTTTTCCGCTACTCAAGGGCCTGTTGCATTGGTTCCAGCTGTCTCATGGATCAAAAATAAAGGTAATGTCTGCAGGCAGTTCTGGGAAATTACGTCCTTGCCCCTGTCTGTTTCCAGTGCCACACAGGCCTGCAGGCACCAGCTTTTGTTGAGTGTATTGGAAACAAGTCATGTAAAGCCAGCATGAAACCTCTCAGGTCAATCAGGAGTGCAACAATAGCACCCGCACAACCACATTGTCCCTGTGTTCTCTACCTGTAGTGGCAGGAGACAGGTAAAGCTGCTTGCTGGTCATCTCTTTTCACCTTCATAAGATTCAGTGTCAGACCACCTCACTAGCAATGAACACATACAATATCTGACTACCCCTCAAATCCACTGAGCAGCTGCCATCCGTGCTGGAAGCTGAGGGTGAACCAAAGTGCTTTCCTGACACCAGCCTTTAATCTGCAGTTAGTTATGCTGGCCAATACTGTGTGCTTTTAGCCTAGTAGTATACCTCCTGCTTGCTAGGCAAGTGGTGCTCCAGGTTAGTAATGTGTCTATCTCCTTAGCATCCCTGCTTCGAAAAGTCGCATTTCTAAAGACTGCTAGTTCTTGAGTGTCAAAGAGCTAACAGATTATGTAGCTCATTCTTCTGAACAGCTAAAACCCTAGGGCAAAATTGTGATTAAACCAAAAACTTCAATTTAGGATTGCACAAGATGATTTCTTCCCTCTAGAATAAATCAGCCTCCTTCAGAGTGCTTTTATACCTTGTCTACAGCTTATTCCTATGCACTTTTCATGTCTCTGAACTAGGTGAAAATAAACCAGCCTTTATGGGCCAAATCATACTATTGTGGTTATCTCTAAAGTAATGCAGCAGTGACACTCCCCTGTGGATTACAGCCACTGGCCATCCCACCCAGCACACACTCCTGTCCTCATCTTCAAGGCTGAGTCGTCACCATTTGGCTGTGGCAGGTGCAGGGACCTTTTCCAGCCTCTTCCTTCACAGTTTTCAGCCTAAGGACTGGCTTCCTGAAGATGATTTCTGGATGAACTGCAGAGTTGCTGTAAGGGATTATTTTAATTGATAAATTAAAACAACTACTTCCAAGCGGCTTCTAAATCATGAGAGCTGACATTGGTAAGTAGTAGCTTAGGATACACATTCAATTTACAGATTTAGCAATTTAGATTTTACTTTCTTTTTGCTCTTTATGCCAAACAGTACTTGAATCATTAAATATATAGAAAAAGAAAATGCATATTTAAGGATTTTTTTTTTTCCTCCATTAGTCTTTTTCCATTTGTCCAGTAGGGCTTAGATGTGAATAAAAGGAGAAATTTGATGTTGAAGAGGATAAAGGCAAGAAATAGTTTGAGCCAAAGCTCACTTGATATTTTGAAAGAAGGCTAATATCTTAGCTCTTGTCTTCAGTGGGTACATGTTAAAAATAAAAAAAAAAAAAAAAAAAAACAAAAAACCAAAAACCCAAGCACTTATTACCTAAATACAGATTTCACGAGTGTTTTGTGGGTTCTGTATGTTAACAGAGTTCTGACAGTAATAAAGCAATGGAAGTGATCCATACAAAAATCAAAGCGTAAGAGTACTATTAATAGTTGTTTCTGAACAAGGGGTATCCCAGATTTGCTGAAGAGATCAAGTCATAGATAAAAGGACCATACCTCTCTTCCTTACTGAAAAGAAATATCTAACATTAACATTAAAGAGCCGAACAGATGCAATGGAGAAAGTATTTTTCTTGTAAATTACTGGTTTATGTTCTGATTTTATTAAGTGGATTCTTTTCCTTGTATGAATCTATTTTCCTTTCCTTTGCAGAATAACATAATTAACTGGAATAATATTTTCTCATTTAGTTCTCCTAATGAAGTCTACATTTAGTAGGGAAGACAAGGAGGGTCAAGAATGACATAATCAGCTTGACATGACCGAGATGTCAGAAAAGTTAGTTGTGGATTTAAGTATTCTTTGATCAAACATGAGATTATTCAGGCATAAACCTATGGGTTGTTTTAATTTAACTAGTATTTTCTGACTCATTTGAATAATTAAAAATGGCATAATTTAGGTTTTTTTAGAGGAGAAAGACTATTCCTGAAACTTCTTGCATCAACTTAACTAAATTGATATAGAAACCATCAGTGATGTGAAACAACTCCATTAGCATAAAGTGACTCTGGTATATAGAGAGGCTGTCTAGTCTAAATGAGTATTTCTCATGACAGCCAGGGGTCAACTGTATTCCCTAGGCAAGCTACAGCCAAATTGCATTATGGAGACCTTTCCTAGACAATCGGGAAGATGTTTTCTTCAATGAGATTAGCTTAACAAACTCAATTGCAATCCCCATTTAGGCCTTACCACGGATCCCCGTTTTGAATTCAGTGCTTTTATTTGCACTTTTGAACTATGCATGGAACATAATAGGCTGCTACAGCATATATTCCTGATAGGGACATCAGGAGAGGGAAAGAGCAGTTGAGGGGGAGTGAACGTGTTTGCCTGAGAGCTGCATAAAATGGTACACTGCCGATTTCTCTCCTCAAGGGTTAATGGTCCTAAATTCAAAATGCTCATCAAATCCAAACAAATTTTAGATACCCTCTCCAGAGCGGGGGGAGAGTCTGATATGTGGAAGCCTTAGCAAGTGCTGCCTTTGCATAAGACAAAATGTCCTTTCATAAAAACAAAAGGATTTCTAGCACTTTCCCTGGTAGCTGAGGTGATGTCGGCAATAATAGACCACAAAATAAATTAGCTCTGATAAGCACTGCTGTTGCCTGGAGCAGCTCAATTAGCCTTTTGCCTTCGGAGCAGAAGGGTTTATAGCACTAGATAGAGCCTCAGACCAGGTTACATCTGACTTTTGTCCTCTTTGCTCTTTTTACCTGACACCAGAATCAGAGAGCCACTAGATTTGTTATTTTTTTTTTTTTTTTTTTTAACATGAGTATTCAGAAAAAACAAAATCTTGAGCCTTTTTCCAGGCAGTCCACCACTGCCTGTAAAAACACAGGTGGAAAAGGAAACAAAGCTTTTCACCACTCAGATTTGTAAGTCAAGGCTGGATCCTGTTGAAGGAGGTGTTTTGCAAAAGACCAGAGGGTATACTTGCTTCTCTGACCTTGTTTTGCTAAGCAAAAGGCAAAAGTTAATGTATTTGAGCTATTGCCTGAAATAATTTCAAATCTTATTTTTTAAACTACTGTCATGAATGCAAATGAATGACATTTGTTGCAACTCTATCAGTTGATTTGTAATTTGGGGATGAAAGAATTTTGTTTTCTCTCTTCTCCTTCCTTGTTTGTCCATAAAAAGATAATTGCGACTATTTTTCAATGCATGTGTATCGCCTCCCCTTTTTATTTTCAAGCATGGATAATCAGCCCATATAATTTAAACAGAATGATCATGTTGCAGTGAATCGTCTCTGATCCATATTTTCTATAGCGATAAGCCGATTTGTTGATTATGCTACCCTATATATCATTTCACATTTTAAAAATATATTTAGACATGCTGTTATTATTGTTGCTACATTTGTGGCATATAATTTTTCTAAAATTTCCTTCCCATTACAGATTTAAAAAAATACAGTAGAATGTCAGAAATCACCGCATTTACTAAAAACAGTAATTTTTGTTCTTTAATGCTGTAATGCTTTGTCTTTTAGCAGTCCCACCTAGTAATTCACACCAAATGCAGAGTCAGAAGGCTTTCAACAGCACCTGCTTCACATCAGTTGTGAAAACAAGCTTCTTCCCTTCACATAGAAAGGAAAACGCTTACATTATAAGAGTGTAGAAGATAACATTCTCCCCACTTATTCACCAAGAATTTTATTATAGGGCTGTCAGCGTGGCTCTTGGCATTATAATTTCGTATTAAAGAAAACTAATTCCCATTGGTGCTTCATGTGGAATTGCTGTTGCAAAGTGCTGTTTGCTGGACTGCTTGTGATGAATTCCCAACTCAGTCATGTGCCTGTCACCTCATCTAAGTGCCTGGGAGTGATAAGAATGCACATGGCCAGCTCTCCAGCATGGCCAGACCCTGCTCCTTTTATATTCAGCAGGGAGAAATTGTTGGAAAGCATGCCAGAAGAATCAATGTGCTGTGTACTTGGCACATTCATGGCGATTTATAATTGCTTCATAATAAAGAAAAGTGATAGAAGGAAGTTTTAAAATTCTCATCATTATGATGCATAAAAATGTTATAAAGCTATTCTGTCATCATTGTGTCATTTTCATATTCTTCAAAAATGCCAGTAAATCTCTCCCTATCCAGTATATACAATAGTATCCAATTAGGCCTATACAAGATGCCATGGCACTGGTAATAACTCAGAGTTATGGGGACATTTCCTGAAGCTCTCCTACAGATTCTGCTCAGTAAGGCATAACTTGCAAAATTTATGCTCATCTACTACAAGGAATTGAGGCCTACACTAACTTTGATTATCTGTGTGGATCTGTCACCTGCTGTATTATGCAGGGTGCATTTCACAGTGATGACATGTATGAGGGGGCCCCTTTTTCTTATCCAAACTGTTCAAAGGCAGAGTGAAGACTAGGCCTCAGAGGAGTGCTGTTTTCTTGCTGCCCAGAAGCAATGAGCTGCTTTTGTGGAGAGCCCAGGCTGTGATTTCTTTAAAATAGAAACGTTGCAGTGGGAAAATTTTGCCAGAAGAAGGATACTACCTTTTGAGTTAAAGGTGGGAGAATAATGTACAGAAGTCAAAAGTCAAAAGTGAAAAAGCAGTACCTGAACTTTGGTAGGGGCTCAGGCTTTTGAGAATATTTTAAATTTTCATACTGTCTTAGTAATTTTCTCCTGCATAGAGAACTGTTGTCTCAATAATGCAGGTGCAGATCATTCATCCCAGAAATAAGACCTTACACATGGACAGAAAAGTACTTTCTGGTTATCTTTAATTGTCATCACATCATGAGTTCAGGCCATGTTGCTCACAGTAGGTAGACCGTGTTAATATTAATCCATGATTTCCCTAAGAGGCAGTGGATAACTGGACTGATTTCTAAGAGTAGCAGAGGGCTAGTGACCTGGAAATTTCTGTAAGTTTTTGTGGTTTTGAGTAGATACCCTTACTGTCTCCAAGCCACCACTTGTAAGATGCTGAAATACTGTCATTGAAGTAGGAGTGTTTAGGATTTTTATTTTTCCTATGCAGAAAATGAAGTAACTTAACTTAATTGTGCCCTAAAGACAGACTGTAACATTTTCTTCTTTAGAGATGTATTTGCAACAGGGTATATGTACTGCTGTCAGCTTTGCCAATTAATATTTCACCCTTGTAGTGGGAGGAGAAGAACTGACACAGTAAGAGGGGAAAATGCATGTGGATCTCTGGATACTAAATATAAAAGATGATGGTTGCTCGATATGGTTTCCTAAACAGCCAGTATGGGAAATTGTGTTCTCACAGAGGGCGGAAGAAACACAGCTCTTCTAGACCAACTGCATGCTGTCAACAAAATGTACAGATACCACATTTCAGGTATTCCAATACACTCACACAGAGCAAAGTAGGATTAGCCTTATCTTTCTGATAAGGGATGCTTCTCTTTCCCAGAGCATTTGAGAGGAGTTTGACCAGACTTATAAAACTTAAAAAAGGAGCTTAATGTATGTCTAGGAAGCTGTAAGCTACTATTCGTGATTACTGATAACCACTGTGGAAAACTGTGTTAATGGTATTTTGGTAATGTCTGCTTTAAAATCTGACTCTCAGCAT
Source organism: Cnemophilus loriae (assembly GCA_013397755.1). Lineage (NCBI taxonomy): Eukaryota > Metazoa > Chordata > Aves > Passeriformes > Corvidae > Cnemophilus > Cnemophilus loriae. The sequence continues at coordinate 26,352 of VZTF01008205.1, forward strand.
CTTTGTGGAGCTTAGTTCATTAGCAGCTGCAAAACATTTTGATTTCTGGGGACAGGAAGCATTATAGTAGTGTACAGTATATTGGGATCTTTCCACACCTTGGATGCTTTTTAAATGTTTTTATGAAGGACAGTAAAGGATGTGTTGTACTTCAAAGAGCAAATACGTTCTCAGGTAGGTATTTATTAATATACAATGTCTGTGTTTTCAAAGAGATCATGACATTCTTGCTATGACTATTGCATTTTAACACAAGAACTCCCATACTGTGGCCTGCTGCCATCTGCTTAGGTTTTCCTCCAGAAGACAGTTTAGAGCTTCAGAAAGCCTTTCTCTCTGCACTGACCACACAAGAAAATAAATGGGAGACTAATGTCCTTTAGCATCCATTAGCCTGCAGGAATGTTGCCATAGTGGACCATTTGAGTCTAGCTCTCTGAATCCTTTCAAAAGGCCATGCTCTTAGTTGTGACAAGTGCTTTTCTGTGATATTCGCGCTGAAAGGCTCTCCAAAAACTGACGTACGAAGCCAGTCCTTGAAGCTGAGCTGTGTGCTGTAGTAGCCAGAAAAGAGCCTCACTGATCAGTGAAGACTGGGTGCCAGCTGACCTTCCCAGGCTGACAGAGAAATGCTGATTTTGGCTGTATGGATTTGAAGCCTCTTATTGCTGAGAAAAAGTTATCATCACTGACTGCTCCATGGAGTAACATTGGCATATTCGTGACATTAATCCGCTGACACATCTAGAGTTTAGGCTTTGCTTTCTGCTAACTGTACTTCCTTCTTTGAATAACAGCAGCATCTGGAAGTTTTTCTGGAGATTTCTTTATATTTTGCTTTTATTTAGTTTCTACGTGAATTCATGAATATAAGCCAGACTTAACTACACTGTCCCTATGCAACCTCTTTTTCCTTTATTTCCATCTCTCTCTGCCTCATGGGCATTGCTCATGACCATGATGAGGTTGTGATGTGCACACGTCAAGAGGTCCAAGGAGGCCTTTTACCCCTGAGGAGTCCCTGCAAAGGTGAATAATATCCAGGTATGATCTGACAACAAAAGACATATTATTCAATTTATGACAGAATTTAAAATTGACTTTTGATATTCAAAGCAGGGTTTCTTGAATGTTTCAAAAATCCTCTGAGATTGTCAGTAATCTTTACATGAACAATATGTATAAATATACTGTGTCTGTGAGCAATTTTAAGTTTCGCAGCTGAAGCACAAAGGCACTTCAGTTTTCTATCATTGTTTCCAATTTAAGAATCTCAGTAACAAAACCCTCTAATTTAGTCACCCACAAACCAGCAATCACTACATCAGTGAGGTCGTTAAAGCTAGAAGAGAACTGAGCTAAATTTTAGAAGAAAGCACAATGAGAGAAGCCTAGAGATCAGTAAAAATAAGTGTTACTTGAATTTGTGAAATACGTAATCTGAGAGATAAAGCACATCAGGAATGGAAGGTGCTACATCAAATGTAGAGTGATAAACGTACAGGAGATAACTTAAAATATTAGGAGCAAAGTGCATTACAACTGCATCAAGACCTTCCTAAGAACCTAAAATCAAAAGGAGTCATACGAAAAGTAAAATAAGGAACATAATTAGATATGAGTTTAATAGGAATGGAGAAAGTTCAGAGGGTAAGATGTTAACATTATTTTGGAACATAAAGGTAGCAAAATTGTGCAAGGTACATGAAGTACATGAGAAGCAAAAGAACGGCAAAGTAAAGGTTCATAACCTAACAGGCAATTCACAGAGTACTGAAGTGTTCACTGTCTTCACATAAAAATATTAATTTCCAATCAGATACTTAACTACAATAAATTTAATGTGAAAATAGGAGCATGACCAGAATAGTGATAAATTAAGTTAAAAAATATCTGGATAAGTTAAGTGTAATTGAAGCCATCAGGTCCTGATGATATTCAACTTCACTTCTTTAAAGAATTATGAAAAAAAATCTCTGAAATACGCTGTTATCTTTGAAAACTCGCGGAAAATGGGCAGATTCCCATGCAAGAAAAGCAAATACAATACCTATCTTAAAAAAAAAAAAACCCAACTGCAAACAGGGAATTATAGCAACACCAGTTCCTGGAATTATTCTGGAATAGGTGGTTAGGTAACCAATTTATAAGTGCCTGGAGCACATTAAAATGGTAAAAACAGCTGACAGATTTGACAAGAACAAATCGTATTGTTCACTGCTGACAAGTTAACTGGCCTTGGCTGAATAATGACAGCCTTTTGGCCACAAGGATAGTGAAACAATGGGGGAAACTATTGACTGATGCTGTTGCAGTTTTTCTTTTCTTCATTTGCTAGAGGATTTTTAAAAACAAGTTAGGCACCCAACTTCTGTGAAAGTTATAGGCATCTTTGGTCTGTCTTCAGTGTAGGGTATTGTACTAGAAGAGCTGCAAGAACTTTTCCAGGCCTGTTGTATTACATAGGCAGTGTTTGTTTAGCTCCCATTTGCTCCGTGACATGCATTACATGATTTCTGCCCTGAATGCAGGTTACTGAAGATTGGGATTACATATAAACTCTTTTATTCAAATTGTTCTGAAATTGAAATTGTTCATGTGTGCTTCATTTTCCTTTAGGAACTTTAGCAGAAAGCAAGCAGTAACTTTCCCCAGAAGTTTGTTTTGATTTTGCTCCTAAAGTTTATTCAAATGGTACTTCTGAAATCTGCTCTTTCTCAACAGTACCTCTGAAATAAATGTCACACACAGGATGACTGATTAATTTGTTGGGGGACAAACTTTGGCCACTCTGTTGCAGAAGTGAATGTAATTTTTTCCTGAAACTGCCTCTCACTAAACATGAGCATGTTGGAAAAATCTTGGGCCATGCTACTGCTTTTGAAGCAGCTGCACAAACAGTGTCATTTGGGTACACTCTTCAAATATTTCCAGGTCACTGAACTGCAATATTACCTTAGCTGTAAATGCTGATCATTCAAGATGAGTCTTTCTCTGTTTCACAGTTTTTATCAGTGCAGGCAGGTCTAAATTGGCCTTGGAGTACAGAGATACATTCTAGGGAGCTTGTAGGCTAAAGTTTGCTTTGCAGTAAATATGGTCAGTGGGATTGCTGGCAGGGTTTACTATGACAGCAGGAGGAAACTGTACGGTCTGGGTTGGACTTTTGAAAATGAGAGAGGTCTGTCTCCCCTCTCCAGATGTGGGCCTGTCACTGCAGAGTGCCCCAAAATGGAACTAAATTACTCCTCCCCACTCCCCTGAATTTGTGAGAGTGTAACAAGTTTTGAAAGACAATGTTGTCTTTTCAAAGGTAGGGTTGCCTTCACTGTGTATTATACATCTCATTTGACTGGCTATTATTTAATGGTGTAACAAGTAGGCAATATTTCAGGTGGTAAAATACTTCATCCCTGAATGGTAGGCAATCCTTACACATTTCCAGGAGCACATCCACTCAAAGGAAATGTTAATCTGCTGAGTGAGCAAGGCAGAGTCATGCCACTACGGCATCTCCTTACTACTTTTGCTGCCTGGTGTTTTTTCTGACACAACTTCTTTAGGAAATAAAGGAAGATACTAAAATATTATTAGTACATTGAATATATAAGTACTTAGACCTATTGAAAGTATATTTTGCTGATTATGTCTTAACAAAACCAGAATTAGTCTGAACAAACTTGTGATGTTAAACACGTTTTTTAAAACTGTTGTTTTATTAAAATAATGAGATTTTATTAAAAACTAATTGGCACATTTCTTTTTAAAGTGGAAGCTCTTAAAGAATACAAGGTATATGTTAGCCTCATACAGATTTAGGCTTGATTGTGCTCTTTCAGATGGTTAAATCAGAGCATCAGAATAAATTATTAAACTTAATAAAATTACAATAAACTAGATTGAGAGGAGAATTAGGGCCCTTAATATAGTCAGTAACCTCTTGAGATCCCAACAGCAAAGCAACAACAAGATGGAACTTTGCACAACTAGTAACATCCTTCTTAATTTCTAGCCCAAGTATGAAATCTGACTGAGAAATTTTGGATTTCCCACATTTGTTTTCTATTAAACTGTAGTATTCTGAACACATTCAGCCATCAGAAGTGTGAGATTGGGCTCCTAAAAATTTATTTTATGTACTTGATGGAACAAAAATAAATGAATAAGTAAATAAATAAATAAGTTTTAACAGTGTTGAGCTGAACAATTTCTTTTTATGTAACATGATGTTTCCCATCCTTCAGGTTATGGACACTTGGCACTTGTGAGTCTCTCAGATACCTTTGCAGGGAGCTGTGTGGGAGAACTGTAGATGATAAAGTCAACTCTGGAGAGCACAAAATGGTGCCAATTAAGTGGACAGTACTTTGGTCTAGGCTTCTCTTTTGACTCATACTGGAACTAACTATATTTTAAGCAAGGAACGAGCATTTATACTGAGAGTATCCTGTATCTTGAGATAATCTGTGTGTCTTCAGGCAAAGTTACTGAGTCCATCTATGCCCTGATGTTCCACAGATAAAATGGGACTCTGCCTGAGTGTTTTCTGTGTGTGGCCCCTGCTGCACATCTTCTTACCCCAGCTGTAAAAACAGAGGTCTGGAATAGCTGCTTCCTGGTGTCAGGTAGATGTCTGGGAGGTTTGGCTCCAGATAAACTTTCAATTTTCTTTACATTTTGTAAATAATTTTATTTTTTTTAAATAATCAGTTTTAACAATTTCTTTTGATAATATGATGCTATTGCAGAAAAAGGCAACAGTTTCCTCAGATTAAACATGATGCCAGTATTGGATCCCATTTGCATCAGTAAAGTCAAATCAATTCATTTCAGGTCATGCAGGTTTAAGTGAGATCAGACTCAGCCCTTCATAAGTAATCCTAATTGCGGCCTTCCAGTACCCAAAGGGAGCCTGTGAGAAGGATGGAGAGAGACCTTTCACAAGAGCATGGAGTGACAGGACAAGGGGGAACGGCTTCAAACTGAGAGTAAGTTTGGATCAGATATTAGGGAGAAATTCTTTACTGTGAGGGTGGTGAGGCACTGGAACAAGTTGCCCGGAGAAGTTGTGGATGCCCCATCCCTGGAAGTGTTCAAGGCCAGACTGGGTGGGGCTCTGAACTACCTGGTCTAGTAAAAGGTGTTACTGCCTATGGTACGGGGAGTTGAAACTAGATGATCTTTAAGGTCCCTTCTAACTCAGGCCATTCAATGATTTTATGATTATATGACAATCCATGTTCCTGAGGCTGAAAGTCACCTACATTTATGTATATTGGATGCATCTTTCAGACAGAGAACTCGTACTGTGAGATGTTTTGCTTCACTGAGCAGCATTTCAGAAAATATTCTAACTGCTTCTTGTATTTTGCAGATGCAATTTCCATTCTATTATCTTTTCTCCTACACATTATTCTAAAAGAGTTACACAAGGAGAGAAATCTCATCACAATGAAAAAACTACTTGTGATCAATATAATGTGTACACTGATTAAGTTCCCTGTGGAGTCCTCAACTCCATGTCATTTCTCTGAACACTAGATTTTGCCTGTGTATCTCTGGTGTAGCCAAGATGTGTAAAAATTAATGTAAGCTGACAATTTGTTATTAGTTACACATCTGAAGAGTCTCAAGTGGATAGGCTGTTCCTCCCCAAGTCACTTGTGACTGAGGCTTGCTAATTGACTCAAATCTTCCTAGTGTGTGTACTAGCATATTAAGGGGCAAATGGTGGCTGGAGCTAGGGCTTTGGAGTCATATCATGCCAAAATAATTTTCATTAAAGCCACCTGCTGTCATTATATTTCCTCAAGCCCAAATCCTTATATAATAAGAAATGTATTTCAGAGCCAGTCCCAACACTCTGCTCTGTTCAGTGGCTGTCAGAGCTTTTGCTGTGAGCTGGAAGATGTGACTGCCAGCTTCGTGTGCAAGAAACAGGGCAGCCCACAGCTCTTCTGTGCCCAGAAAGAGCTGGGGCACATCACTGTCCCACCAGCCATCAAGAGGACACAGAGGAGGGGCTGGGAGGAGGGAGAGAGAAATAGGCTGGGGAAAAGAGGTAGGGATGTGAAAAGGAATGAGAGAAAAAAAGGTAATTAGAGAGGGCATTGCTCAGGTGTGAGCTAAGCCATCTCCAGGGCACAGGAAACTCCAAGGAAGCTGGTTGCGGTACCTGAAAGCCTGCTGGAGCCTGGGTGGTGTTTTGCTGCACCAGCTCCAAAAGGAGCCAGTCTTGTGTTGTTTGGATGCACTGTGCAAGAATTTATATCACTGTTATAAGCTATTTTGATTTAAGATCATTTTACTGTGATAATTTGAAAATGTGTAACACTACATAGTAGGAAATACATATTTCATGCTACATTTAAGCATACAGCAAATTGAAATGAAAATAAATAAAACCAAAAATCTGTATTTCTGCATAGCCAGCATAAAACATTTTGGTACTGTCATGGCAGTTTTATTGTTGCAGTTTTTTCCTGTTGCAATTTATTCACCTTTTGATACATTCTTGGTAAAGATCTGTTCTTTGGAGTATTTCCAAAAGAAAATTATTCTCTAGAAAATCCTTCAGTCACCTTTCTTAAAGTTAGTGTCTGGTAACCACCATCAAACCATTATGGCTAAAATAAAACACATTCTCAGAGGAGTAAATCTGAAGCTGTGAGGGATATGGAATAAAATTAAATGTTTAATGATGATGATTTCATCTCTAACTCCTCAGGGAGAAAAAAAGCTGAGTAAAAGACCCATGTGTGGGAAGAAGTGGAGGGAAGGTGAATAAATAAACCAGAAGAAAAAATTCAGAGCAATTATTTTGTATAAAGCAAGTCTTTTAATTACCATATTGAATTACGTGAATATTTTTCTTTATTATAATCAGAAGATTTTAGTAAATAAAATAAAAACAGGACATAAAGAGAAAACATTTCCAGGAGCACTTGTATAGTATGGAACTGAAATGGGAGCAGGTGCCCACAGTTTTTATATACAACTTCAAGTGTAACGCAGTTTAGTTTTAAGGACTGATGTTGGCTATGTATTTCCATGGGAATGCTTGTACCTGTGACATTGGAGTACTTGAGACCTCCTTAAAAATCTATGGGGTTAAAATATTCCAATCTTTTCCTCTCACCATGGGCTAATTTTATACTCCATTCCAGAAAGTAAAAATACCTGGCAAGACCTGGTGTTTTGAGGATGAGCAACAGCAATTGGCAAGTAACTTCTGGCCTGGAGCTGAAGAGCCACAAGGTTACATCTGTCTGTACATAGGCATTCCCCAACATTATCCATGCATCTTTAGTATGACAATCCAAGATAAAGTACACCAAATTAGTCTCTGTATCCTCTCTTTAAAAGCACTTGACATTTTCCTAAGATTCTGAGGACATCTGTGAAATAGAGAATTTTTTCTGTGTATCCTTTGTCTTATTTTCTCTCTTGCAGACAAACTTTCAGTAAATTATACACTCAGCCCATGAAGATGTAGACTGACTGAGCTTTCAGAATGGGCTGAGTTGCAAGTATGTAAACCTAGAGTGACAGCTGCACAGTCAGTGATGTTCCTTTAGATTCAGGCTGATTCAGCTGAGATCAGATTCCAGCCAAACTGACATTTACGTGCACAGAAAATGTAGGTCTCCTTCCGAAGACCTGCCACTGCACATATGAGAGATGTGTGAGCATGAGGCAGAATTCCTGCAGGATTCCTCTGTGTCACAGATTGTCAGGCATTCAAACAGTTAATTTATGACTACTTTCTGTGGCTACACTATGATTCCATGAGTGGAGAACATATGGTTTACAAAATACTGTCTCCTCTGAGCCACATCCCTGAGATTTCAGCTAAGGTCAAATTTTACAGATTAAAAGTATTACCCTTCTACAAAGTGTCTGCCTTATGTGTCTTGAGGTCTGGAATTCAAAAATAAATCTGCTTATCTTAGTCCCTCAAAACATTTATCCTTTCAAAGAATGTAGGTCATGTGCACAGGATGGAGAACTATGTTTAGGGATGTGGTTATTTAGAAAGGATTTGAGGTTCATGGGAGAAAATCAGTCATACTGAGGCATGAGTGACTGGGCATTGTCCAAAGCACTGTGCTGTCACAATCCTTGCAATTTCATGTGGGAATCCCAAGTGGGAGCAGGAGAGTATGTTCCTTTGAGCCAAGAGTGTCCACTTCTGGTGTCCATTTATTGAGAGGAGTGTTAAGAAACTCNAGGAGCAGGAGAGTACGTTCCTTTGAGCCAAGAGGCTTTGAGGTGGCCTTTGAGCCACCACCACTTCTGGTGTCCATTCATTGAGAGGAGTGTTAAGAAACTCAGAAGAATTCAATTGAGAATAACATACCAGACTATAGAAGAGAGGAAAGGAAGGGGAAAAAATCATTTAAGAAAATCTTTAAAGGCTGTTTCCAGCAGCTTACTGTGCTTAATTTAATGAAACTAAGGTTAGGAATTTCATGAGCACATCTCAGAGAAGAATTTATTCCACCTGATCTTAGCTGATCTGGTGTCACCTAGTGTAAGTCACCTCCTCCAGGCGTCCTGTGTAACTGAAGGAAAGTGTCATCACCCCAGGATGCTTTTCCTCCAGCAGAAAACAAATGTCCCAAACAAGCTGGATAAATCATTATCTGTCTCCATGGGCTACGAGGGGAAAGTAAATGATTTATTCAGACTAGACACCTGATACTGAGACAAGTGAATTAAAAAGAGATAAATCCCCACATACACTGAAAGGGGGCAAAGCTATGCAGTAGGTTACTGGAGCAGGCCAGGGTTTAATGAGATCTATCAGCTAAAAGTTGAAGGTAGAGTAATTCAAGCTATAAATAAAGCAAAGGGCTTTAAAAACAGTATAAATACAAATATCAGCTGTATTGATTTACTAGAAAATGCAGCAGGTCCTTCATGACTGATCATTTTCAACACAAGATTTGTTGGTTTTTTCCATAAAATGGTTTAGCTTAAAGATTTAATTTCATAGAAGTCTCACATTAGTTTAGTAGTGAGATTCAACTGCCCTAAGTTAGGGATCTAAACATATATCATTTACAGTTCAAACTGCCACCTCAGGCTGAGGTGCTTTCCTTAAGAGATGCTTTCCTTAAAAAAATAAGCACCTTCAGAGAATACTGTGTTCAATCCTAAAAACAAGGCAGAAAAATTGTTTACTAGAGGCACCTGTTTCTTTCCACTGTTTCTAAAGTGTGCTCTGGGCAATTCACATTGATATGGGACACTGAACTTCTATCTAGGTGAGATGATTCTCATACGGGATAGTTTCTCCTGGTCTGACAGCTCATGAAACTCTGACCAAAGCGACAGGAAGTGCATTCACATCCAGTCATAGTTTGTATATATTTCTTCTCACTCATGCAGATCTTGTCATAAAACCACACAGAATTCCCTCAATGTCCCCTACGCATATAATTGTCTTTCAGTGCTCTGATATTTATGTGTTGTCTATTAAAATACAATTCTGTTCAGTTACATGACCATGTGGGAACAGCAATATTTTCTTCCTTGATTTGATTCCAATGCCCATTCTAAGCAAGATTAACTTATCTCCAGTTATTTTTATGGAAAATAGAAAAAACTAAGCTATTCCCAGTTTTCTACTCTAGAAAGTCTAGTAAAGCAGGATAAGCAGGGCGTTATTATTACTGCATTCTCAGCTGCAGGAATTCATTTGAAGAATCATCAGGCTCTGTCATAATAGCATAAGGACAAAATAATGATTATATATTCCCAGCCCGCCGTTAGAAAAGTATTTGTTCCACTTCTATCCTGAATAATTTGAGAAGAAGGACATGTGGAAACAATGCTCTTCCTGTCCTAGGTCTTATCCTCTAGTGTTCAGCACTTTGCTTAGAGGGAATCTAAAATGCCACTGCGCGGTTATGTCTCACCTTAATGCATTCAGACAAAATTTCCTTCTCCACTCTCCATGTATGTTTCACAGACATTTTTAGAGGCACAAAACAACCTCAAAATGCCATCTTGTACAAAAAACCATGAACTGATAGCAGCTGTTTCTTCTGACTCTTGACTGATAAGAATATGACTCTTTCTGAAGTCTCCAGATCTCCCCTTCATCTTCATTAAATGCAAAAGTAGTTTCAGAGTTCTCTTTCTTGCAGGCTTTGGGTTCGTGCATTGAATCAGTTGCAAAGGTGACAGTGAAAAGCTGCAAACTATCCTCCAGGATCAGCACCACTCTGTCTTTCCTGCAGAGATCCTCTGAGAGAAGGATTGTGTTTTGCAGAGAGAAGAAGCAGAGTCTGTGCAGAAGAACCACATTTATCCCTCTGCTAAAGTGCTTTATGCATCTGCAGTGCTGGGACCAGATTTGCCTCTGCATGCCAATTTTTCAAAAGAAAAGCCTTGGCTTTTCCAGATTAGTGGTGGAATATGTTTCAGCAAATCATCCAGACAAGCAGATCAGATACGCTTCCATCTGTACTGAGCCTGGACATAAACCTTAAAAAAATCCCCCTTCACAAAAGCTTCTGTGACAAATTAGAACATCTATACACCACTGAGACAAGAAACCCTAAATAGTGGAAGAACATGGTCAAATGTACCCTGAGAAAATCAGTGATAAGCGTCACAAATTTGTGAGAAGATCAACACATGAGTTGAGGGCACCATGTCTTCGGGGCCATAGAATGCTTGTGCTCTGTGGAACAACTTGCAGCAACAAGGCCATGTAAATTGACTCTGCTGGCCCTGTTTCCTTTATGGGGGCACTGGTAGGTTCCAAAATGCAGAAGCTGAGCACTACAGAAGAAGAGAAGCATACCCACAGTGAAATTCAGCAGAAAACCCCAGCCATCTCTTTAGCTGCTGCCTACATCTGAACTGGTTATCTAGATTTCCTTGATAGCTGGTGAACAGAAGCATTTGTCTGATATGAGTTACAAGCCCTACATGGCTCTGCTGACTATGAAGTGCATCCCTATGACTCTCTCAGGCATAGACTCTTGTGAAACCTATCCCAGAAAAATTGTCTGACAGTGCAAAGCCACTGGGGCACAAAATTACCTGTGATAAAATCATTAGGCCCATCTTCTATTCTGTGTGCACAACTGTGGCTGAAACACACCGTGTGGCCTCTTCACAGATGAAGGAGGAGGTTTAATCCTGCTCAACAGATGTACCTCCCTGATTTGAGGCTTTCCACAGGATCAGACTTTGGCAGTGAACTTTTATGGGGGTACATTCAGTCATAATCATAGAGTGCTAGAGGGAAGTGTTTACAATAAAAACCACAGCTGTTCATCACAAAATATGGTTTCATCAACCACACCATATTACAAAAATATACAAGGTTTTTAAATTGCAGAAAAGCTTAGGTATCTCAGAGCCACTGAAGGAAAGTTCTCATGGTAGTGAATATTCCAAACTGTATAACCTGTGAAGCCTCCACTCTTACCTTAACTTGACATTTCTTCTTGTTTTCTTTGCTTTCTTTTTGCACAAAGCAGGCAGCTGACAAAAATGTCAGTTCCTTTCAGTTGCTGTGGGAGTCTGGGGAAATACATGCATGTAGAACTGGTCTACTGTTCTCTAAATTACAACAATAACGTTATCCTTGTGTGTGTGCATGAAAAAAAAAATAATCCATCAAGAGCAAGACCAGAAGGGGACAAACTTCTTAAAAGCACAAAATCCCAAGTTTGGGTTATCTCAAAGCCAAATATATCTGAAACAATTCTCCATAAGAACAGAATAAAATGAGGAGGAATGAAGTGTTATTGGCTCAAGAAGTCTTATCCATGAGTAATATGAAACTTGCTTTCAAACAAGTACTATAAAATTCATGATGCCTTTCTTTCAAGGAAAGCAACAGCCAGAGAACAATTTCATGTTTTTAACTAAAATCCACACATTAGGCAAATTTTCACCTTAGTAGACCAATAATCTTGGTCTTAATTGATTTCTATTCTTTATCCTAGCTTCAGATGACAGAAGACTCGCTGCGCTGTAAACTATTGATACTGGCTACATTACTATGACCTGTACTATAGCTCTGGCTCGCCTTTGCATAACACATCATAAATGCACTCCCTACCAGCACTGGATTTGTCAGCGGAATTAGAGTAGGCAAAGGATGAAGCGAGCAGGTACTGGAAGTCTGCCACTGTAGTGAGTAGTCACAAGGCCCATCCACTCGCAGGGGTGATCTTGGGCTGTGTTGTGGTTTACGAACAGCACTGCCTAGTTCAGTGCCCCCCTACAAGGAGACTCCCCCAAATCAATGCCGACCTCTTGCTTTCCTTCCCTCTCCAGCAGGAGACACAAAAGACAGAGATTATGGGCTGAGATAAGAACAATTTAGTGGAAACAGCAAGGAGATAAGAAAATGAACAGTAACAGCAACAATACTGATAGCAGCAGTGTACAAAGAGAGGGCGATTTACAAGCAGAATGCTCACCAAGCTGAGACAATGAACAATGGTAGATGGGCCCTACATCCACCACGTTTTCCCATGACTGGAAATGGTGCCCCTTCCTCTCAGAAGTGTGAGTTGTTCCTCCACCCCAGACATGATGTAAGATGGTATGGTGTAACAGGATGTATTGGCCACACCCACATGGCTCCAAACTACCCTCTCAAGGGCTACTGGGAAAATTAACCCTGTCCTTGGCTGGAACTAAGACAGCCTGCAATCTGTTTTCAGAAACACATAGTTCCTAGAACCCAGCTACTGGGTATTCAGCAGCAGAAATGTGGGAAATGCTGCAGGGTTCAACATTACCTGCAAGACCACCATTCTTGTGGACCATAGTTGCATAGGAGGATGGAGGATGCAGAAACCCCACCAAAGAGAGCCAGTGCACCTTCCTTTTCGAGATACTGCAGATTCCTCTGATTTCAGGAGAAGCACTCCTAGGTGCTGGAGGCAAGTAGTCAGCCCTTCTTTCCTCATCTGTGGCTCTGGAGGAAACAGCGGGTACATCTCCAGAACCCTCAAAGATTGGCAGAGGAGCATCTGGGAGAACAGCCCATGGCATGCTGAGCTGCCCAGCAGCTTCCTCTCATGCATTCCAGGGTACTCTCTTAACAGTGGTTGGGGTTGCATCTGGATGGACACAAATCTGGATTTTAGAATGGCCACAGGTTAACATTTAGAGGAAACACTAGCTTCCACTCTGTGTTTATTCTGGGGATACAGTTACTTTCTTTCCTAGTTATTTCTGCTTCTCACACTGTTCATGGCCCCTACAGAAATGTTTTCTGGCTCTGCAATACTGTCAGTAGGCAGGGTCACCCCACTCATTGTACTTGTGTTGTCATTTTTTTCTAGCACAAATAGAAAGTCAGCAATGTCACAGGATTTGCATACAGCTTGCTCTTCAAGCTTAGCCTTTAATAGAATTGCAAAATGACTGACATACAAGAGCTGATTAGAGGTAACATGAAAATATAGCCACCAAATGCACAGGCACTCACTGCCTTTGATAGAGGCCAAAAATCACAGTGCGGTGGCAAGTTCATTTGATTCACAGCTAATTCAATGACACCTCTTACCCACAGGCAAGTTACAATCACACCACAAGAATTTCTTGCCATTTCTGTCTTTTTCCCTCAATACTCTTCAATATCTGTTTAATAATCCAGCTACACAGCATTTAAATTGCTTTTAAATAGCCTCCCCATTCTCAAAGCAAAGATTTTCAGCTTTCCCATGCCTTAAACTAAAGTAGTTGAATTGTCACCTTTCCTCATAGTCTCAGCACATCCTATTTGTCCAGCTACAAAGACAGCAGGGAACACCATGAGCTCATTAATTCTCTTTCCAACTCTCAACCAAAAGAACAGTCACTGGGCAGAAGTAACCAGCAACATACCCTTTTGATGCACAGAGCCTATTGCTGATTTAGTGCTGGTGAGATGTTGTTTCCTAGGAGCTGAGCAACCCTGCTCTTACACCAGAATTTTCTAAGTGTCATTTTTTAGTAGCTCCCAAATAACTCCTATCACAAATATTCATTCTATCAAGATATTAGATTCTGAAACAAGAATATTAGTATTTTGTCTATATAGTACTAGAGTTAATGTTGAGAGAAGGTTTTTAAACAAGCATTTCTAATTGAATTGCAGCTAGCAATGTCTGCCACTGTTATGGCCACTAATATGTTTTGACTACCATGCCTCATTTGCAGCAACCTTAAGTTCAGAAGTGAAATACAAAGCAGGAAACAGCAAATATTTGAATGACTTCTTGGGTTCTACGTCAGCATTTTCATGTTTGCTCCAGTCACTGCTAAATGACCATTCCTCAGTTCCAAACGAACGCTCATATCTTTTCATTGCTGTTGATTGCTTCGTTTCACACTAAATGTGTTTCAGCTAATAACTCTGTCAATTTAGACACCACAGACAGATCTATATAACCTAATCTCCACACATCTCAACCCAGCGTCCCCTGTATCCTATCGACCAGACAAGAAGGGCAAACAACCATCTCCGTCCAGAGGGACAGTATAGGCTTTGTGAATGTGGGAGACTGTAAGCAGGTAAGTTAATGACACTTCTGCTGATTCTTCAGGAATGATTTCTTCATTATTTAATATTGTTATCTCAATAATTTGAATGTCATTACTGTTAGCCATGGCTGTTAATAACTTGCTGTTGCCTTATCTCATGAGCTGCTTTGCTACAGTACCAAGACAAAGATTTGCCTCATCTAAGTTACATGTTCGTTGTGCAGTCCAAGCTAATCAGCTAGGATTTTCCATAACCAGTGAAGTATATCTAAAATACATATCTAAGTATCTTTGAAAACCTTGCTCTGTGATGGTATCTGTTTCTCTCCCCTTATATGAAAGACACTAAATAACTGTCTTTGATAGTCTAGGTCCCCTGTGTGTTCCTAATTTAGCTTTGACAGCTAGAGTTAGGCAAGACAGATTCCATATTAAATTGCCTTTTAGTCTTACATTCAGTGACCTATTATAATTAGCATATGTAATATAAGTTCTCCCTGACTTCCTTCTAAAACTATTTGTTTTAAGCCATGGGTTGCTTGGTTAATTCATACATCTGAATTGGTGTTTCAGAGCTGTGCCACTTTAGTGAAACGGTGGAAATGAAGAACAATGTGTAAGGCAGATTCTGTGATTCTAAGATGGAGCGAAAATTCTCATTAACCAGCTTTGCTCAGGAAGGCCAAGTGAAAATACAGGGTTCAGAAAAACACCTGTTCAGAAAAATTATTCCAAAGGTGACCACCATGAGCCAAACTCCCCATTCTTCCTCATTCAGCTCCTCTCACCAATCACGTGACTTCGGAATAAAATTATGTAAGAAATGCCTTCACAGTACATTTAATTCCAGAGTCCCTTTATTACAAGGATTTGTTTTCTCTTGGCTAATGCTTCCAGTTTCATCACTGAGTAGAACACAGAGTATTTGTAGCTATGCAGGTAGCAAGGATCCCTGCCAGATCCATCTTGTATTAACCCTTCAACATAAAAGGGATGAAGAACACCCCAAACCTGTCCAGCCCCAGTGTGCCCAACTCCAGGCAGCTAATGGGAGAAGATCAACAGCAAGTCAAGCAAAACACATAGATGACCTGTGGACGCAGCACATTTAACAGAAATTTTGCATTCCTCCGTAGTTCTATCCAGGACAACTTTACACCTATCTTGGCTCAAAACTGGACATGAATGCAATCGTTTTTAAAATATTATCATTGCGTTGCTTGAAGGGGCTTAGTAGTAAAAACAGATTAAGACTCTTCTGGGTCTAGAGGATATGGGATGATTAGGTCCTATGGTCTTTGTGCAAGACCTTACCTCGCATTATAAATATACAATTCCTGTTGCAAATAGCAAAGTTAAACACGTTCTTTGCAAACTCTGCAGCAGCTGGACCACGGAAAGGTCAACCATGTGTGCAGTGGGTCTTACTGAAAGGTCACAAGAGATGCAAATAACAATGACCTTTAGCATGGTCCACACCATTTTTCCCTTTGGAAAATGCACGCTAAGTCTCTCTGGCCGAACCTCTCCCCATCCTCCCTGTGCAGAGAGAGTAGGATGAAGGGTCAATGCCCTTCGCTGGTGGCTCTCTTCTAAGGGCAGTGCTCCAAGAGGTGTCCCCTTCCAGTACAGGCAGAGAAGAGGCAAAGAGCACAGCTGGGTCACATTGGCTCCACAAGTACATCACAGACATAGCCAGTCTATCTTTCTTAATACTCTTCTGGGTTTAAGTATTTTTTCGTTCATTTTTTAATTCAAAATGTGTATACTACCTACATTCATCAAGGCTCTGAAATACAAAAATGTTCATACACATATGGAAAGATAGGGTGTTTACACTTACTGTACTTTACCTCATGTTCTGCAGTTAATCATGCCTCAGATTAAACCCCTTGAAATCTAACACAAATTTAAGAATAGAAATTATAAACTCATAGGTAAATGAGACACAGCTCTTAACTGATGAGAGAGACTGTTGAAAGTCCTGACTGGGAAAAGGTAACATCTAGTAAGGTCTTCTGTTACTGAGAGCACACTTTCATGTTTGTTTTACTGGAAATACTTAGCGACAGAAAATGCATTTGAGAGCTTCTGATGCCTTCTGGCCTATTTAATGCCTCTCAGTCGTCTGGGAGTACCTTTTCTACTGAACTAAGTGCCTGTGCACCTTTGTGAAGATTAAGTTCTATATGCATAATTGTGAACTGATTTCCATTTTAAGGTAGACAGAACTAAATAAAATATCTAGGTACATATTGTATAATAGTATATATAAAATAAGGTAGAATGGTTGCATTGAGTCACAGAAAGTTATAGAAATAGACAAAAAATCAGACTCAGCTGCTTAATTAAAGAACATCACCAATAAAACAAGAAGGCAGAGAAACACATTTGTATAAAAATTGTTTAAATGCCAGCAAGCAACAGTGTACAACAGACAAATTTAGCATTTTGCCGATGAGAATATTTTCCAAATTAGCTGATGATTTATTCCCTATGGCATGGTGCTTGAGAGGTTGGAAGGAAAAGTCTTTTATTCTCTGAGGATTATTTCCAGCATCCTCCAAACCCAGAGGCCGAGCAGAAGGCATATTGTAGAGCTTATTGTAGAGTTGTAGAGTTATTGTGAGAGACAATTTTTTTTTCATCTTAAACACTAGAGATGAGTTTTAGAGTCATGTCGTTTGAACATATATTTTAAGCAAGAGGCCTCAAATTGGAAAAATAATGAGACTGCAAGCATCTCACACAAAGACAGACTAGTTCCATTGAAGGTTAGTATCTTTTATTGATTTCTTTTATATTTAATTGAAAACAAAAGCCACTTACCTCTGTTATAAGGACTTCACGAAAGACAAGAATATATGATTTAATATTCATGTGTGTGGCTATGCACATTTGAGTTCCGAGTTTATTTCAGCATTTTACTATCAGCTGTCTTAGTGTTCCCACAAGTAATGGTCAGCCCAGCCAAAAGCTGCCTGTGATAGAAATTGTGAGGAGTCTCAGGCTAACAGCATGCTGTAGATAAACACATTCTCTTTCATCAGCTTTAAAATGGATTTTTTTCAATTTCACAGTAAGTTGCCGTCTTCTTCTATGGAGATGAATAGAAGTGCTATTTTTGTACCACATGTTATATAATTTTGTCAAATATCTTCATTAAACTAGATCAGTCCTACTCTTTTCAGAATCTACTACCTTCATTTTCAGTTTTAATTGCATCTGTCAAATAAATTTCTAGATATTGATCAAAGATCTCTTAGAGCAGCTTTTCTTCCTGTAACTCCACCTTCCAGCACTGGGGGAAGAAAAAGCACATGACAGGATCTAGGAGTATTGCTCCTTCATTTACCTCTTCGTCACCCCCTCTAGCTTTGTGGTGGGGAAATCCCATCCAAATACCCTAATTACTCCACCGACTTATATTTTTATGAGAACACAACAAGATTTGGAGAGACCTTCCTTGTACCATGGCCATCTGACATCTGCGCAGTGTCATCCCCTGTGGGGATGCTATCAGCCTTAGGCTGTGGCAGTGAACATCATAACCCACTTCTAGCTCCAGACCCTTGCCCACCATGGAAAAGGGGTGGGGCAAGATGAGGGTTTATGGCAAAATTTTATGGCAGAAATTTGTGACAAATGGTATGATCACATGTCAGTGACGAAAAGGTTAATGGTAAAACAATGAAGGAATGAGAATGCAAAGCAGATAATTAGATGTACAAAAAAAGACAAGATCCATATTGTGAAAAGTAAAAAACCAAATATTTACTGAGAACTGCTTATTTCTCACAAAGCCAAAAAGCACTGCATTCTTACCATCACTTTTTCATTAAAATTTATTCAGGTAATATAGATGCCCAGACCAACTTCAAACTGTATATTATGCCGTGCTGCTACCACTCATTTTGAGGACTCAGCTTGGAGAACATCAGAGCAGAGTCAATGCCACTGAAACAGGGTCTCTGCTGGTTGAGTTTCTACTCCAGTCAAATAAAGGGCAGGAGTGCCTGCAAGTCCCCACTACACCAAAAGGTACAAGTTTAATTCCCCAAACCAGAGTGATGCTCTAGATGGAAGAAAACTGATGGGAAAAAATACGTATCTTTCAGGAAGACTTTTCATTAAATTGATTTTCTTCCATAAAATTTGGTCGTGGTTTTGCCTCCTAGTGCTACCCCAAATCTTGTAAAAGCTGTAAAAGATGACTGACTCTGACTCTGTCCTTCTTCTATCACTGATGTTTTCCTTATATCAGGGCATTTTCTTTTTTTATTTTCTTTTTTATCACTACTAAAACAAATGAAGCAAATTGAGCCAAAACTTCAAGGTCAAATTTTTAGCCACCTTACTGGGGAAAGTTAGCAAACCACTTTTTTTTCCCTCAAAGAAAACGGGACTGTTTAGGCTACAGCTCTATCAGTGAATCATTATTACTTCACCTTTGATTACGTTACCTTCAAAATCAGCGCAACTGTTCTTCTACCAAATACTTGAATGCTAGCAGGGGTTTGTGATGAAATTTTCTGTGCCTTTTCCTCTTCTTAGTTGTTAGCCTAAGTGTAGCATCTTTTGGTCTTCGTGATGATATGAAGTGCTACCATCTAATATCATCTGCTAAGAAAATAATCTATTTTTCTTTTTTATCTCACTAGCAACTACAAAATGTAGTATTTCCTGGCCAGACTAAAACCTGAAACATTTTGAAAATACTTCAAAATCAAGGAATAGAATTATTTGTGGCTGTAGAGGATTTTTTAATTATTATTACAGAAATATCATAAGTCAATGTGCTTTCAGTGCTGTCCATTTAAATCAATGTAAGGGTTTTATTAAAGCAAAGGAGAGCAAATCATTTCAGTTTGGAAAGTGAAGCATTTTACTTTGAAAAATGTTGAAATTAACCATTGTGACAAATGGTTTTGATTGTTTCAAATCTGCAAAATAAAAAATGCTCACAAAATATCTCAGTATCTTTTTATTTTCACTTTTTTCCCAAGCCATTTTTCTACAATTTTCCCTCAAAACATGCCCTGTAATTCTGTTTCTATGTTCTTATTCGTACAAGTCCTTATTATTTCAGACCTACTCGTTGCTGATCTTTTACCCTCTGGCTACTGAGGGAAACAGAGACTAGATATGAATTTCTAATAAAAAGCATGGGCTTAATAACTTTATAAAAAAAACTAATTAAATCTGTTTTCTAACCTTCACCCATCTCTGTTTTTTATAAAACAGTGATAAAGGAAATCAAAGTTAAGCTGATGATAGTCCCAAATATGGCTTAATCAGCTACTGCAAGTGAGGTGATCATGGTTTGAAAAGTCCATGGCCTGTGACAGAAGCTTTCTGGGCTTTTTCTGCTCTAGGATAAACATTTTTCCCCAATGTCTCTTTTGTCAAAATGTTGAAAAATGATTTTATGCTTTTCTTCTCAAGTTATAAATATATTACAATTGACATTCTGCCAGAGAGAGCTTTAAACCCGTACATCCTAAATATAGCTCAAACCCCTAACCTTTCTCAAATAATTTTCACTCTATTGAGCTATCAAGTCTATTTGTCTTTTGTGTTCATAAATGATCTTGCAGCTATGTTGTCGGGGCTCATAACAATGGGTCGAAGCAGACAATAAGAAGTTCTACTTAAAACTTAGTCTTTCTGCCAGAAGCTGGTACTGTTGTCATACCCACAAACATTCACAGGTGCAGCCCAAGTGCTCGATATCATGAGAAATGCAAACTTTGCTAACTGCCTTAGGGGCCTCATCAATTCCTAGAAACAGCATTTCCCAAAGAGATTGGGAATAACACTGTAGCCTCCACAGAAAGGACTTGGAAGGTGATTTCAAAGACCACAGCAAAGCATAATCAAGGACATCTGAAACAGATCTGTAAAAGCAAATGCCTGCATTTGAACATTTTCTTTTTTAATTATGCACCTTGTTACAACAGTGATATCTTATTAAAATCAATGGAGTTTGACAAAAGAATTAGACTACAACATTTTGAGTAAAATAGTTCTTACTTCAGTAATATGTGAGAGAGATTGAAAGCATCAGTATATTTCTGAACATATAAATGTGCACTCTACTTTTAACAGACTACATTTTGCATTTAAATTATTTTATCCACTTCAGTACTTTGGACCTGATTCCTCTTTTGTCTGTTTTTATTCACTGAGTTCACTTGAATAAAAATACAGATTAGATGGCACTGAAAAGTATTGTGAATTTCTATTCATTTTGCAGAATTTTAATGTCAGAATATACCTTATATTATTTCTCAAGGTGTTTTCAAAGTGAAATGAGTGAGAAAAAAATTTTGCAGAGACTTTTATAAGAGCAGACTCTTGTTGCTTGTTATTCCCCATAGCAGCAAATTCTTTTGTGATTGCAAATTCTTACCAGTTTTCTTGGTTTATTGTTTGTAGCCCTATTATGTTTATAGAAGCTACAGATTTCATTAACTCAGCATATAAGACTTATCTCTTCTTATTTTTTAAGTTGTCTCTGGGCAAATAGTTCTGTTCCTGGGGGAAAGTTGAATTGCTTGTGTTGAATTTAGTGCATCCATAACTCCTTCAGCTTTGTATTATAACAAATACAGAAGTAAAATCCATCTTTCAAGGCCTTTACTGCATGACCAGGCTAGGAGGAGAGAGCATGATGTGGAGTACTTCTCCCCCTGCTCTCTTTCCTATTTTAACTTGTATTTATCCATTTGCTTTCTACTGCTTTCTTCAGGCAGATTGTGGTGGTTGAAAGCAAAGGTTTACCTGGTGCTGTGAGGTGGCAAAGAAAATGCCTTAAGTGCTTTCTAGTTCAGTTTCTGCTCCCATCAGGGCTGAGAAGGGCACGACTTTGGGGCATTACAGTGCTCTGTGAACTTGGTTAACCTCAGTGCATCCTGTGGGTGAGTGCATTTCAGCTATGCTGCAGGTGCCGATGATGCCCCCAGGGACGAGAGCTCTCCTGAGCTCTGGGAAAGCAGCTGAGTGCCTGGAGCAGGAGGCAGCTCTCCCAGTGCTCCCAGTTTAACTAAGGGAGGGAGACAATCTCCTCCACACAGGAAACTGTCAAAAAATCTCCATTGTAAACCTGCAGTGAACTGCTGTCCCAAAGCTCAGGCACTGTCTGACAAGGCAGGAAGCCCAGTGACACCAGGGACTAGACACCCTGAGTCCATCTTTGCTCGTGGGGAGCAAATCCCCACATATGGATCCACCTAAACACTGCTTTTAGTCTTGATAAAATGTTCCAAAAGCCTCTAAGAGCATTTGCAAGATCATTTTCTTCTGTACATGCCACACATCACATCAGGGGCTGTTTTCAAGGGTCATCCTGAGAGTGCCAGGTAATTCATTTGGTAGCACTTAGACTAGGCAGATAACCTGCAGGCATGTGCCACTCTTTGGATTCAAAGTACACAGGAACTTTTTCCGGTGTCTTTAGTGAGAAAAGGTGGATAGAATTAAAGGGTTTGTCCAGCCTGGAGAAGAAAAGGCTGAGGAGGAAATGGCAGCAGTCTTGCAAACTCTGCTCAATGATCAGTGTAGCAAAAGGACACAATAATGGGATTCCAGGGCCAACAGTTGCTGAAGTTTCACGTAGATATCAAGGAGCTTTTTCTAGTAGTAAGGATAATTAATGACTGGAAACATTTCCAGTAATGATTTAGGTATATTTAACTCTGCCTAGGAACAAAGAGACAGACTACACAGCCTCTGAAGATCCTATTTTACTATTAATTAATTTGGACTAAGCATTATGGCTTTTAATGTACAGGGCTTCAGTCTGGATGTATGTTTTGTCCATTCTGATCTTTGGCTCTATTTCACTGTGGAAAGAAGAAATCTCTTTCTCAGTCTGTAATTCAACATAAAGCCTTTTTCAGAAGCTCATGCTTGCATATAAACTAAGTAGCACTAAGGCTGCTCAGCCACAGCCTGTCCTGGCTCTTGTCAAACTGCAGAAACAGTGACATAAGCACAGAAGAGCTGAGGCTTGAGATGGTCTAGTGCAACCCACCTGCTCAAGTAGAGTCATCCTGAGAAGGCTGTCCAGGATCATGTTCAGAGGGATTTGAAATATCACAGAATCACAGAATCAATTAGGCTGGAAGAGACCTCTGAGATCTGGGAAACCTGGGAGAAGAAGCCAACCCCCAACTGGCTACACTCTCCTTTCAGGGAGTTGTAGAGAATGAATAAGCCTCCTTTTCTCCAGGCTAATAAAGAATGGACGCTCCACAACCTCTCTGGGGAACCTGTGCCAGAGTTCAATCATCCTCCCTGTAGAAAGGTGTTTTCCTGTGTTTTGAGGGGATCTCCTCTGTTTCAGTTTGTGCCTGCTGCCTCTGGTCCTGTCACTGAGAACCTCTTAGATTTGCCAGGATCACTATTCCTTACTCTTGTTCATGAGATATTTATACACACTGATGAGATCCCTCTGGAGCCATCTTATCTCTAGGCTTAACAATCTCAGCTCTCTTGGACACTCCTCCTGTGTCAGATGCTCCCATCCATTCATGCTCCTTTGCTTGACTTGGTTCCTGTATGTCCCTGTTTCTCTTTTACTTGAGAACCCAGCCCTGGACCCAGTACTCCAGGTGTTTCTCACCAGTGCTGGAGATAGTGACAATGAGAGAAATAATAAAAAGAAACATAAAGTGGATCTGAAATTCAAGGAGAGAGTAATTTGTAGGAGGCTGCCACGAATGTCCTGCTAACTGCATGGGATCAATCAATAAGATCGAGCTGTGATGATATCATATTTCTAAAGTTACCTTTTGTCAGCAGAATATGTTATTATTCATTAGCCTCAAGGAGGGTGAGATAAATTCTATTTCAGAAAATTTTCTTTTTTCTGAGAATACGCTAGTCTTCTTTTTTTTTTTTAATTAAATGAACTTCCTATTTTTTTCCTAAGCTTCCCAGCAGCATTATTAAAAACAAAAACATCTCAACAGAGAACCGTTGCTCGAAAGGAATTTTTGCTCCTCATTCAATATTGAATGAACCGTACAATCAGCCGCTAAACTGCAGTATCTTGTCCAGAGATATTTTATACTGCGTATAATACCTCACTACAAAAACACCTTCCTCTTCCCCATCCAATTAACACACTAGATGTCCACAGAGCTTTTTTAGGCATTTTTAAACCACTTACAATTGAAATGACACAATAAATTATGAGAGCTGATTGCAAAAGAATATAGAACAATTCCTAATGAGGAGGAAGAGGACCCTGAAAGCATATAAAGGCTTACAGCAAGTCCTTTAGACAATCCTTATTTTAAATTAGACAGGAATGTTTAATTTTCTCACAAGGATAAAACATTCTTCATTCTGTCAACCCAACACATGAGCTATAAAAATAATATATATTCTGTAATCCTATCTGGCTGTGTCCCAAAACACAAGGGTTTTGAGAAGAAAGGTACTTGGAACTAACACATATTTGTTATGAACATCCCTCAACACCCAAAATACTTATTAAAAATTAAAATACTATAAAGAATTTTATAATTCCATTTATGCCCCCTTAAATAAATTTTTTTTAAAAAATTGAATTACTGCTAATTAGAACCACTCCTTAATAGTGAGCTTTATTATTTTAACAATAGAACATTTAGTCATAACATAAGTGAAACATCTGCAGTAGGGGACCAAAAAAGAATGCAGAGAGTGTGTTAATCTACTCCCTTCAGGATGACAGTGTATTTTAAATGATTTACCAGAGCCCTCTTTCTCCATCCTTCCTCACGTATCACACTACTCGCATGCCGTGTCCCAAGTAAGGCCGCTGTGCAAAGCACACTCTTCACTCCTGGAGGGATGCTGGCAGGTGGGATTAAGAAAGGCCTCAACAGGCAACCCGTGAAGGTGCTCAGGACATGGAACTGTGTTACCCTTGAGACAAAGACCTTTGGTCGGGCTTTACCCAAGCAGCAGCTTGTCTACACCTGTTCCTATAGCATCTCCAGAGTCCCAGGCTGGGAAAGGGACCTCCTTTGGAACAACTGAACTCTACCTGATCATTCCTGGGAGCTGCAGTGTCTCTCAAGCCCCTGTATGTGTTGAAAGCTGCCTGCAGGGTAAGCTTTTCTATCCCCAAGTGCCACATATGCAGCACAGAGACTGTACTTGGTAATTTAGCACAAATAAATGCAAGATTTGCACGATGACACCTACAGTACAGGTGGGATGCACCTTGCCAAAAAGTGGATACATATAATATACAACCAATGAAGTCATCTAGACTTCTTTTGTAATTAAAGGAGATAAATTAATACTTCTCAGACATGACCTGCATAATGTATTTTAGTCATCTACCTTTAGATTTAACTAACAATTTTTCTGGCATTCGCTAGTCCAGCAGCCATACATTTGTCTCAAATGCTACTGCTTATGCAAATGTCTAATTCATTTCTGGAAAGGCAAAATTATCACTAAAGGAAAACACGTAGTTTATGCCTCGTTTTTATCCATTGGCAGCCCTTGAAAAAACAGGGCAGTGTAGACACAGTGTATTAAAAGGATAATAGAGGTCACTCTGAACAACTACCTTTTAGTCTGAGATGGAAGGGCCACTGATATGTTGCAGGTCATTTAAAGCAAATGCCAGTAGAGTCAGCCCACGTTGCAGTATGCTTCCTTACATGTCACAGGCAAAGTATTTTAGGAAGGTTTCTGGCAATTTTAGTATTTTGTTATTGGAATGCTTTTTTGTCCTCTCTGGATTGTGGAGTCATTTGCTCTAGCTATCATCCATCAAATCATAATGTTTCAGCAAAAGCCATAAAATTTATGATGACATTTTTGTATTTCAGTGCCCGACATTTCAAACTCTCCCAGGACAGAAGTGAGAGAATGGCTGGTCCCAATGACATATTCTCTTTTCATATGATCCAGCTTGTTTCAGTCCTGAGAGGGGTGCCAAAAATTTAACATAATTTTACACATCTTTATCTAAATGTCTCAGATCAAGACCATGGCACGTGAGGTGGCAGGCTTATTTAATTAAAGGGAATGGGAAAAGCAATGGGAAAGGGAACAAAAAGGAAAAGTTTCTGGAGTTATTTTTAAACTTTGCATGTGTCTGAACACCTTCAAAAATCTGGTTGCTACTCTGGACTGCAAGGAGACAGAGCCCAAGGAAGTGCTCTTCTTCAGGATGACCAAAAGCCCAGAAGTTCTTTGCTCAGATATATCCACAAACACAGAGCAGAACAGCATTGCCGCCCACCACCTTCAACGCTTCAAGGAGAAAGAAACATTGTTCAAAAGGAGTCTTTTCTTGTTTACTAAAGAACTTACCCTGTTTATAACTCACACTCAACAGCAAGCATAACCCAGGTACTTCACTCCTCCACAACCAAAAGACAAGCTATGGAAGTAAGGCTTGAGGTGAGGTTTAACATATGGCAAACATCTTCACAGGGGATGGTGTGGAATCAAAAGCCTCCTGTGCACTCTCAGAGAATCTGCTACAAATACGTCTGTCTTAGAAAAGACACAGGTGAAATCCAGGTGCTGCTGAGGAGATACCACTCCCACCAAACTCCAGAAAGCCATGCAAGTCCTTAGTGGATAGAAGTCACTGGTGATGCCATTCTTCGAGGTATTCTCTTCCTAAATCCTTGTTTTCTTGTGATTCTGTTCACCCTACACGTTCCATTGATGATAGCAAAATGAGAAAGCACAAGAGTTCTGGAAAACACGTTCATTGCTGTATAGTCTTTTCAAAAATGCCAAAGACAAATTTTTAAGGTGGACTTCGGGGCCCTCTAGTGGCTTGGGAGAGACATTAGGGAAGAAGAACGACATCTTTCCAAAACTCAGCCCCATCACTTTCAAACCAAAATATAAACTGTAATTAGAGTTCCCCCATCACTTCCAGTAGAATTAAAATTCTTCATTAGGCTTTTTCTCTGCTTTGGTTTTCATCAGCTTTTTCAGAGAAGTAGGACTAAGCGGGGTGTTGCTCTTTGCCATCAACCTTGTAGAGCTGAAGGCTGATTGCGGTCCCAAAAGATATCCTGAACTCCTCTCATCAGCTCGAAAAGTGCTCCCAGTCTGTCACGGATCTGGCAAATCTGGAAGTTTTATGATCTCTCAATGCTTGTGCAAAAAGAATGGGACATAAATTTGACTTTCATCTTATTCTGCTTAAGTGCAGTCCCCTTTTTGCACGGTATACATTTACAGCACAGCTTTTCTAGTCCTATCTTATTCTATAACTCCAAAACCTGGGAAACGGGTCAATGGGCACTTTGAACCTCTTACTGTCATGTATGAAGATGGCCCAGCATGTGAATTAAGCTGTAAGGCTGCTTTACAGCCAGAGAAACAGCATTCTTCATTGCCTAAGCCCTGGAGGGATGCTGCAGCAGGACAGCACCGTGTCACCTCAAGTGTCACATGACCTGCAGTCTGTCTCAGGCTTTGCAAAAAAGGCTTCAGCTGAAACATACCACCATATTCAGCAGTACGGTAAGGGGTCACTCAAGTGTTTTCTCTTAAAAGTGCTGTGATGTTTTGAAAGACATGACTGGCTATAAAGAAAATAGAGACTCTCTTTTTGCAAGGAGTCACATGGAAAAGACAAAGGATAGTGGGTACAAGTTCATCCTGGGGAGATTCTGATTAGACACACAAGGAAAAGTTTTTCAGAATGAGACAAATGAGTCACTGGAGTAACTTCCCCAGGAAAGTGGTGGATTCCCCAGTGTTGGAGACTTAAGAAAGAGGGTGCTGGAACATATTGTCTAGAACACGCTTTTGCCAAGAAAGGTTGGACAAAATGATCCCTGAGGCCTCCTTCCAACCTGTATTCCATGAAATTTGGACAGCTGACTCTTCATCCCAATATTTTGGGAGCCAGATTAAAGATTTCTAAAATCTTTTTAAACACCTGAAACTGTTGTAAAACAGTAGGAGGAATACTTGAAGATACTCAGTGAGCTTGAAATGGTTACCATAGAGGCAATTTCATTGTTGCTAACCCAGAATGTTTGAAATTTGGGGTAAATGTCTTCCATTGTATAATCATAAGATTTTTATTAAAATCTTGACAGTGCAGGAAAGGTATTATGGGTTTCTTTTTGCCTAATTTCTGGTCTTCCACCTCCTGTATAGTATTTTATATATAAAACTTTCTTTAGATTCCCACTAGAGACCTATTTTTATGTAAAATTGGAGATTTCTCTCTTAGAGCTCCAGAGAAAAGCAGCTTCTACGGAGGACTCACAATAAAATCACAATTGGCAGCAGAACAAATTACTGATGCTGTCTTACTTATATACATCTACTGCAGATGTTCTCAGCTCTATTTTTAATCAAAGAAAATTCCATGCCACATTTTTGTCCAGTTTCAGAAGAGATTTTAGAGCACATACAGGCTAAGAGAGAGAAGAAAGGTCATGTTTGTGCTGCAGCTTAGTTCATGGG
The DNA here is from genome assembly GCA_013397755.1 of Cnemophilus loriae. Taxonomy (NCBI): domain Eukaryota; kingdom Metazoa; phylum Chordata; class Aves; order Passeriformes; family Corvidae; genus Cnemophilus; species Cnemophilus loriae. The sequence continues at coordinate 54,318 of VZTF01008205.1, forward strand.
CTGCTTTCAGCAAGTGTGACAGGAGCCCCCAAAAGACCTATTGTGGTCAGTGAAAAGGGGGGGCAGGGTGGAGGGGTGTTATGAACTAAATATCTTCAGCTGACCAGTGCTGTGACCATCATATTCAAGATTTGGTAGACATGACCCTATTCAAACCCGATGCCCTCTCTCATGGAAGCCCGATTTCATGACTTGGCGCTGCTATAGGGAGGATGCTGACTCTAGCAAGCTGCAGGTGACAGCAGACAGTACGTATGTACAGCACAACAGCATGTCAAGCAAAGGTACCTCACCCCTGCAAGCAGTCTGGCTGCCTGAGAACAATGTTTTATTGTTTTAAGTCATCAAGAGGAGGCCAGTGCTGCAGTAGGACATCAATACTGCCTCTGGTAGCACTTACCTGTGCAGAGCATGGCGTCATGCTGGTCCTCACACCTTAAGTGTGAACCAGCAGCTCAGATCTCCCATTGGAAAGAAAGAGCTGTTTCTTTAAATGTATCTCCTGTTCACAGCCTAGTTTCCTTTTTGTCTTGTTGGTTGGGGAGATTTTACTTTGCTAATTTCACACCAATTATCGCCTTTACTTAGATAAAGCATATAAGCTTGTGCAGACTTGCAAGTTAAAGCAGATTTATGCAGAGTGCAAATTTGCACTACCTCAATAGCTATATCTGAATAATCTCCTGTATAGACAAGCCCACTGCTATTGTAGGCTACAGACAGCAATCCCCAAATCTCTCGAGGGATTTGAGATCCCAAGATCACAGTTAAACCAACTCAGCCTGCCTCTAGTGGGCAGTCAGGAAAGGACTTTCCAAGTGCTCCACATTCCTTTCATGAACAAGAGATGGCAGGGAAAAAAAAAAAAGCGGTGACCAGATCACTGGAAATGCCTGAAATATTGGCTGGAGATTGCAGGGCTGTGCTTCCCTGTGCCTTCAGCACCAACAGTGGCAGCTGTTCTCCACACTCCTTTCCTGAGAAAAACCTGAACAAAGCAGGAGATGTGACCCTACATACCTTATATTTGGTCTGCAAACTGAATGCACTTTTTCTCCCACATGCTGTCATACTGAAATAACAGCTCATCCGTGAATCCATTTTCCTTTGTATTCTGGTAGAACACTTTTTCTAAATGACCAAAATGGAATAAAATGTACCATGAGGAGCCCAAAAGAATCAAATTAGTGGAGAGCAGTTTAAATATGCAACATTTTCAATTCCTCTAACACTCAAAGGTGAAGAAATGAATCAGTGGGATGTTAGGAAATGTTGCACTGATTGACACTTCTTCCTGACTGTGGCATTTTCTTTAGAAGTCACCCATTAAATCACAACGTGCCTGCTCAGTACCTGTGGTAATGTATTGTAACTGTCACAGTGCTTTAAGGACTTCATCCAGAGCATCCTACAAGTAAAATTACTCCACCTGCTTATGATCTTATTCTGTATTGCTCCATAATTTTTTCTAAGACACTGATTTCCTTAGTTTCACAAAAATATGGTGCAGTAATTACTCTAATTGAAGACCTGCAAATGCCACAGTTTTATTTTGCCCTTCTCAAAGCTGATCATGGCATTTAAAACTCAAACTATTCAAATGCTAAATAAAAGAAAGGGGAAAATCTAGCAAGGAGGAGAAATTATTATTAGATATTTGGTTTATTTTTTAGTAATGTCCAGTCTGTATTTGGATTTCTGGTTCAGAACCCATTGAAGTAAATTAAAATTGTCCCTTTGACTTTCTGTTTCTTTTCTCTTCTTTAAGCATCCTCGATCAAAATGTCTAGTAATAATCCTTGGCAGCAAGAACATAACTAGTCAGTGGTTGTGTGTTTGTAAAGATTCCTTTGTTTTTAGATGTTAAATAATTTGTATTCTGCTAAGCTCACTACTCAGCTTTCTTAGACATGGTTTTCTAGTAGATTCCAAACTTCACACATCTGCAATGCTCTGCTGTAAATCTTAGCCCAAAGTCCAGCCACAATGGAAATACAAGAATGTTAAGGGAATGTAATGGAAAATAACTCTGAAATATATTTATATGCCACTATGCCCACAACACTGGGCCAGCATCTGTCAACCTCACCTCTGTAGGAAGTTACTGATTACACATGAAGTGTGAAAAAGAACTTTAAGAAGAATCAAAGATGAAAAATACCTCTGCAGGACAGTAATATGTAGCAACTGTGAGAGCTTTCTTTAGAAAGACTTTAACAGAGGCATTAAAAATAAGCAGGAGTCAGACAAAAATTGAACCAAACCTTCCTGTTTGCTCTTAATTATAGTATAAAGACTTGGGGAAAGTATTCTAGAACTAAACAACAATTAATAAATAAATAAACAAGTTTCTCCTTGTCCATTGTAAATTCTAGCGTTCCACTGGAATTTGCCAAAGAACCATAGTTGTCTTAGAAGTTTGGGGTGGGGTAGTGGGGAAAGAATTAGCTAACAGTTCTGGTGGAGAAGACATTTGTGAAAGGTTGTTAATAAAGCAACAGAAGGGTTTATGTCTTAGGACATAAAGCAACACTAATTTGTATGGAAAGAACATCTATCTTAATGGGAAGATTTTTCTTTATTGCCCAGTGTCATGCTCCTTCCTATAAAGGATGTGTCATGAGCTGGCACCAGGGCCAGAATTCTAGTGGAGGTGGCTGCACTGGGATCTTCTAACAGGGACTCTTGATCCCTACACCGTCAGGGACTGAGGTCCTCACACAAGTGCGAGGTAAACCTGAGTGTGTGTATCCTCACATCACCTCTCTAAAATAAAGAGGTTGGAACCTGATGCACAAAGACTGAGTGACTTGCTCAAAACCATCAAAATACCTTCTGCAGAGTGCTGGAAGGCTGTTGTTTAGCTCAGGTCCTCAGAGCCCAGCCATCGGATCCGTGTGTCCATTGCACTGAACAGAGGCAGTAGCTGCAGCCAGTCTGAATGTCCATCTGCTCCACAGGAGGCCTCAGACTCTCCTCGTCATCCAGACTGAGAACACCTCTATCAATTCTTTGTCCTTGCATCCATTTCCCCTCTCTCTGCCACCAGATAAGCCCAGCAAGCATACCTGCACTTAGGAATTGGGAAGCCCAGCCATATCCTTTGAGAAACAGGTCTCCGTCACTTGCAACATGGAGTTATTTGCACACTTACAACACAGCTCACACTGGATTTACATTGTGAATTTGGAATACAGGGGACAAAGACCTCCTACTTTCTTTAAAGCAGTCCTGGAGCAGGAATCTGTCCTGTCTTTCTCAACTGCTACAGTGATATCTCTGTTGCTGGAATATCTGTTTCTCACTGTTCCTTAAATAGGTGGTTGTTCTCAGCATGCAAATAGTTTCACCAAAATAAGCTAGGGGCAACGCAAACCCTTAAGAACTCTGTATACAAGCTAGGTTTCCCCTGTGGTTACATTTTCTTCAGTCACTGAAAATACTTGTTTCCTTTCCCTCCATGTCTAGTTAAGTAATTGGGTTTACTGTTCCCTTATTCTGCACTGCTTCCACAAAAACACAACTGAGAACCCCACATAGGATGTTATTTTTCTTTGGTCATCTGTCAGTCACTCTAAGACTTCAGCTTGTCCTTCAAATCCTCATAAATAAGAGCTCATCATTATAAAGTGGAAATCCATGTCTAAAACATGCTTTGCAATATAACTTGCCACATGGTGTTTCAGCTCAGATTTCTCTGTCCTCCAATTTTTCCACTTTATGGTGTTTTCTTGATAGCTGTCTAGAAACTATATGACTCACAATTCAAGAATAGAAACTTTTGAAGATTTAAGAGAAATAGGAAATGTCTCATTGCAGACATGTATTTTTAACTGTTTCCCCAGAGCTAAGAACTTAAAATACAGACACATGCACACACAAACATCATTTAAAATTTTTGAATAACAAGCCTTGTGTTTTATGCCAGGAATGTAGACTGGAGCAGAGGGATTACAAACTTGAATGTGTGACTAAAAATATACATACAGATGGGAGGGTATTAGAATCCATGTTGCTTATTTCAGAACAGATGGAGACTACTCTGTATTACAACTATTATTTGGGGAAAACACTAAGCTGTGCAATTCCCAAATTTAAATGTAACTACAACAAAGCAGGCAGTATTTTTTGTGTAAGTAATCGGATGGTTTTAGAGGAAATATGTTTTTTAAAAAATGAAGCTGAATCATATAGATAGTTCTGTTCCTTTCTCACAGGTGCCTAAGCTTTGGCAAAACAAGGACCTTAATCACCAATTCACTCCTTGTACTTAATAAACAATCTAATCTACTCTTGCTTTTTAAAATCTCTTTTAAACCACTGTTCCCTGACTCAGGGTTTTCCTATTAGTATTGCAGGGTGATTTTAGGGCACTCAAGCTGATATGACTACATTAAGATGCAAAAAACTCACAAAGACTTAGTTGGCCAAATGTGAGGGAAAACTTCCTGGTAATTAACTCTTTGTTGATTATCAAATAATTCCTCATTGGAGGAAATGGGAACTTCAGCTCTTAGGACTAGTTTGTCATGAGACTAAGAAATAAATTATACAGTAGGTTACTACTCCCTCTAATTTCAGTGAAACAGTAGTTACAGTTTGAAACTGAGCTTCAGTGCAGAGTTCTGTAGAAGTATTTGAGCTCTAAAGATTTTACAATGATCTCTGAAAGAAACCAGACTATAGCAGAATGAAGAATACAAATTTGTTTTTGGCTTAAGTCAATGAAGGAAAAGGTTGTAGGAAGTTGTAGTGGGGTGGGTGTTGGTCTCTTCTTCTAAGTAACAAGTCATGGGATGAAATGAAATGAAATGAAATAAAATGAAATGAAATGAAATGGCCTCAAGTTGCTCCAGGGGAGGTTTAGGTTGGATAGTAGGAAAGATTTCTTCTCTGAAAAGATTATCAAGCATTGGAATCATCTGCCCAGGGAAGTGACAGAGTCACCATCCTGGAGATATCTACAAGACATGAAGATGTCCCTCTTAGGAATGTGGTTCAGTGACAAACACAGTGGTGCTAGGTTAACTGTTTGGCTTGATGATCTTAAATTCATCCCCATCCTAAACAATTCTATAGGTCTATTGTCAGGACAGGAGAAATGGCCTTCATTGCAATCTTAATAAACAGGACAGAAGAGGCATTAAGATAGGTTTATTCACAAAGGTTTGCCATTAATCAAATCCATATTAAAAGCCAGTAAATGTTGCCCTGTAGATTTACTCTTGAGGCTTTTTGGTTTACAATTATTTTTTTAGTTAAAAAAAATATGCCTTGGTTATTTAATATATTGCTATTATTGGTATAATTAAAAAAAATCGTGCTTGAAAATAATTAATATACTTGGTTGGTAGCTTTTTTAATATGACTGATTTTGAAGTGTCCGCATTAATAGGTCAGCTTAGTCACATACTGGAAATATCCTTAAAATAAAAAATAAACCTCACCCTAAACAATAATCTAAAAATGTACAAACATAAATTATATATCTCAAAGGAAATATTTTCTTTTTATTGTAATTTCCATACAACTATTTTTTATCAGGTGGAATACAATGCAAACAGAATTTACAAAGGCCAGACTTGTTGCTTTTCAGTTTCCATCTGCCATGACTGTCTTATGATTTTCAAATATCAGAAGCATTTCACGAACAGTATAGTAGGCCATTACTAACAGTTCAAGGCAAAAATTAAGCATGATTAGTCATGACTAGTTGAATTTCTAAGAAAACTTCTGATTCTTCATCTCCACTGGCTTGAAATTAAAACAAATCCAAGACAGCAGGATGAAGTCAGTCCACAAGGAAGGACTATTCGCATATTTTCTGAGTTTGACAAGGGTGTACCCAGTGACATTGTGTCAGCCTGCTGCTGTGTCTAAGCTCAGGTAAATACCTTGTCAAATGAAATTTTCAGAGAAGAGCTGGAAGGACAGATTTCTATATCCCAGCTCCAAGACTGAGCCATACCAGACTGCGCATCCCCGAAGGAAACAAAAAGAATACTGTTGCACCATTCTGATTTTAATAAGGGATTCAATGACTTTCTCAAATATCGTTGCATGTACATTTCTACATATTTACTGTATGAGGATGCCAATATATTGATTATTGGGTGAGATATTTATGCAGTAACAACAGCTGCATTTGCTACCACTTCTTGATGTCACCAGCTCATCTAGCTGTGCCTTGTCAGGATCTTACCAAAGGGTTCTATCTTAGATTTTAACTCAGCTATCTGTCTTATTAGCACTGTCTTTTGTAAGTTATTTCTTCAGTGTCAAAAGAAAAGACTATATTTTCCATCCATAACCATGTTACTTCTATACCTTTCAGGAAGAAGTCATGCCTGAGTTTAAACTTTTTTTCCTTTGCCATACAATATTTTATGCAGTGTACATTTTCTGGCATTTTCCCCACGGGGAATTCCCAGTATACAAGAAATTATTTAGACTTCAAAACTACCAAAAGAAGCATATCACAACTCTTTTCTATTAGTGCAAGTTCTGCGAGCCAGTGCTATCAGCTCTGCAGCTAAATGTACTATAGTCAGCCAAAATTGAATCTACTGTGCCTATATCATTATTTAAAAAAATTTAAATGTCAGCAATATTTCTGAAAGGTTATTGCCCTTTTCAAACTAAAGCTACTGAGGCAACCAGTTTCACATCAAAACATGCAGAGTAAATGAACTGCCCATATGAACTGAGTTTGCTATAGAATTGAAATTTTTCCCATCAAGTTATGGTGCTTCTTTTCCGAAATGGCTCTTCCAGCTTGTGTCTTTCCCAGCCTGCTCCTCGGCAAGTATGTGATAGAAGTAGTAATATAAAACAGTTCACAGGTATTTAGCATCTCTTTGCATTCCCAGGCTCAGTTGTACTACTTGGGAAGCCAGTCTTCTGTTCAGCTGCTGCTGCAGTCAGAGTGAGAAAATTAAGTTCTGCAGCTGATGGAAATGGTTGTTTGCTCTGTTGGGTACAAAGAGAAAAAATAAGTTTTTCTCTTCAGTTTTCCTTTCCCTGTGGAGTTTCGTATCTGAGACTTTTCTCAAAGCCAAATTTTCCCAAAGTGAGGTTTTTTTATTGTCTTTTCATCAGTTCCTTCTTTATTTAAATCAGAAATGAATGGCTTATCAAAATTGCTTGAAGTCCTTAGGGGCCTGCGTAGCTGAACATGCTGTCAGAACATCTATTGAAACTCTGAGGCAGTTAAATTAACTGATGACAAAGATTTCAGGCAGCAACTGTCTGACTGCACTGGCACTCTGGTCTCCATGCAACCGTAGTTTGTCTCTTCCCAAAAAACAGTAAATAGTACCCAAGTGATTATTAATATAGCAGTAGTCTATGCACCTATCAGATATAAAGGAATAAAGGACATGGGAGTTATTATAGAAGGGAAAAACATTCTTAGCTGTACTCTTATGGTAGAATGAAACAAAACCTAGACATGCTGTGCAAGTGTCACCTATGCCCTCACATGTTTTATCATCACTTTCTCAACTCCTGTAGCTGCTGGCTGGTTATGCCAGACTTCCTCCCTGGATATTTTAACCTTCCTCAGAGTGACAAATTGAAGCCCTTGGCTGGAATGAGGTTCCTGTCTCACAGCAGCCCAATGAGGGAGTGAGGAGCTTTCCCTCAGCACCACTCACAGACTTTGCAGGGCATTGGTATTTTCCCTTTGCAATGTTGCCTCCAGCAGTCTAGATCAGTGCATTAAAGAACTGCCACGACTCTGGCAGTGCACTTGTGCTACCCAAAGAGGTTTGTGAAATCATGAGAACCAGCAAGTTTTGTGGAACAGACTGAACAAACATCTGTTGGGAGCTCTTGAGGTTGCATTGATCCTCTCTTGATGTGGGTGCTCACTGAAGACCCATTGTCATACAGACAGTGCTCTCCCAAGTGCCATTCATGTTCCACTTTTTGAGATTCACTGATGCCTGTATAGAAATAGAGTCAAAAAAGACCAGGGTAACACTGTTAACAATACAGCCTAAGGTGTGAAACAGCAATTGGTTCCATACAGCAGTTCTCCCATGGAGTCAAAAAAACTGTCCAACCTTGAGCCAGCCTCTGCTCCTGGGGGACAAAGTGCAAGGTCTAGGAATTAAGGATTATGGGTATGGACTGTCTTCCGGTAATAGATCGCTAAAATCATCTTGTGTTTGTGTTCTGGGGACATCTTTTTACTGAAATGATGAAATAGGATGTAAAATTAGCTTTATGCTATGCCACTAGATGGCAAACTGGCAGTGTGATACACACCAGACTGCCTATCACAGACATCTCTGATGAGGCATATTGCGAAAAACGCAGGCTATCTGTATGAAAATTAACAGAGGCTTGATGATATAGAACAAAGAATACTTCAACTTCCATGTTATTCGTGATGTTTTAAGTCTGGACAACATGGATTTTATGGGAATCATTAAAGATTTCTAGGGCAAAGGGTTCACATGGCCTTTCCTTTCCCTTTTTATTTCCCGAAGCCAGGACTAAGCACAGCTGAGTGTGTACAACATTGTAGTGGCTTCATCTGGAAATAAGTCTGGAACAAGACTATCAAAAGGCCCAAAGAGAGGGGCTTTTCCACCAGACTGAGACATGTGGAAGTGTTTCAGGAGTACAGTTCAGACTCTTTCCAGTGTATACATTTTGTAGGGGCATCAGTATAAGCACAAATCTCTTCCAGCAGCCAGCACTTAATCAGAGTAAAATTTCATTATTTAGATAACATTATGAATGTACAAACATTTATTTCAAATCTAACAGACCCGGGAGCAGCTGCAAGGAAAGAAACATTATTTAACATTTCATTTCCTCTTCACCATACACCAGCCAGCACTTGTGATCAAGGCTGCTGGAGAATCATATAAATTGGCCTTTTGATCCCTTCAAATAACTTTTTACAATAAATCCAGGAAGATGTCTTCTCTGTACCTCTGGCCACAGAACTGGAGGGGCAGTTACCCCACATGCCTTTGGGATCAGAAACAGCTATGGGAACAAGCACGACAGGTTTTGCAGGTTTCTGCCATTGAAATTGCTGCTGCTGCTCTGTCTGCCTTCCTATGGAGGTCTGCAGGAGCAGATAAAATTTAGAAAAGTAAACTAAAGAGAGGAGAAAGGCACCAAAAAGTCTCCCAAGGGTTCCCTGTCTTTTCCCCAATGCTAAAATGAAGTCACCTGAGGATGTAATTGCTAACAGTTGGTTTTCCAGCTCAGATAATCTCTTAAATTGCGGAATAAGCACTGAAAATGCAAAATGCTTTGTAATGCTACTAAGATATATGGAAAATTAGTAAGAGAGATGTGCCCACTCAAGCCAAAATGCCACCATGTAATGACTGAAGGACCAAACAGAAGTGTGTGCTGGGAGAGATGTAAGTCACTTGACTTGCTTGGACATATTTAGTCCCTTGCATTTGGTTTATATAAGAAGATGATTATGGAATCAGGTATTTCCTTGAACACAAGTGAGGATCTGCAAACTATGGACAGAAAAGTTTTGTTTCCCTGTGCACCAGAGAGTCGAAACCCAGAGAGCACTCCTCTTGTCATAGCTCCCAGCCTGCTTTTCCATAACCAGCAGACCCAAACACTTCCTGAACTCTCTCAGGGCCATAGCTATGAACAAATCCTTTTTGGGTTCCTGCCTGATGCTGCTTGACAGAAACAGCAGTTAATCCCCAATTTTTATTCTAATTACAAACTCCTGCACTAACCCCAGTGCCCATGTGTCTCAGCATCTGTCCAGGCTTTTTTACAATGCTGTTTTTTGGGACTGATTTCCTTCATTTTAGCTGTCACCAAACAGACCATGAATCAAGACCTCCTTTTGCAGGACAGGTTTTGAACAGGGTTTGTTTGTCTCGAACAAGAATCCTACCTCCAGCATTCAGAAGTTGCCCTATGGCTCTTTTCATAACAGCAAATTAAAATATACTGTATTATAATTGTTGATAAAATAATTATTAGTTTTGGAAGTACTTATTTCTGTTTTCTTTTTATTCACATCTGGAGGATCCAGGGAGAAGCAATAGATATGTACACAAGTTTTTTGATACATAATTTTATTTTTTGATTTTCAGCAGTAATTGGAGCGCAAGAGAACTGCTTAGAAGTCACAGCACTTGCTTGTAATGAATTTTTTATGCATAGCCTGAGTATTTAAGTCTTAAATCATTGAGACTAAGTCTCACATTGTATAATAAATGTTTTTATCATGAACTAGGTCCTTCATTATGTAGAATAAGTACCTAAAGATTTGAATTTACCAGGTGCCAAAGGCTGTTGTGGGCAGCTCCCACCGCCTATTTTAGCTAAGTTGGAGCTCTGGAAGGGGAAGGCTGCGAGGACTGGGAGGCACATGTGTTATGGCACATGGGACAGTGGTCAGAGGGTGGAGAAACAACCCACAGTCCACCTCTGCCTCCAGCTAGCAGAAGCAGTTGTTCCAATAATCTTTGCCCTCTCCACTTTGCACCTGTTCTCAGCTCTCTGTTTTGCACCTGTCCCTTTCTTTTCAGTAACAGAAGTACCTTAGGCCCTGCCAGGCTCCTGTTCATCACCTCTGAGACAGTAAAATCACTGTCTAATGCATTTTTGAGAGAGCACTGGAGCTGACTCAACTTGTCACATACACACGAATAGCAGACTGCATTAACTGAGCTTCAGCTGCAGTTCTGAAAGCAATGTGATTATAACAGCTTTAAAAGACAGGACAGTCTGTAATTAGCAGAGGGCTTTTCTTGGAAATTATATTAACCTTTAGTTGAATGTTACTCAACCCATCATAGTGTTATTTTTATGGTCCCCTATCAAAGTATGCCTCTGTAGGATTGTGAACCCGTCTCAGCCAATGGAAAATTCCACATCCTTGCATATATCCCACAAGGGCATTGCTTCGGTCGAGTGCCACCCTGCGCTGTGCCTGTGAGGTTTTACAAACAATGACCTCGCTGGCTGGAGGGAATCCAACCCTGATAGTAGCATTTTCAGTCATTCTTTCCTTGTGCAATGAATGAAGAATGAAAAATGCAGCTATTCATGGAAGCAGCTTTGTCCGATAGTAATGACCTGGGTACTAATGTAACAGTTTGTCACACGATATGTTCTGTATATTGTTATTTCCCATAGTGTTTGTTTGCCTCTGTGTTTTCCAAGTACAGAACTGCATAAAGTGTTCAGTAGAACTCTAGACATTCAGAGAAAGCAGGGGCCATGTCTATAGCAGAAAACAACTAAGCTGGATAAATATGCAAACATTCCTCATAAAAATCCAATTAAGAGATTAGCTGCACAAATACACAAAAGTTCATGCGAGGTGGTCTGGCACTAGAGATTCTTCCTTCGCTCATTTAATCTGATTAAGTTCATTCCATATAACTGTAGTCTACGGTGCAGTAAAATACTGCTGTAACTTAGCTTAGTCCAGGCACTAGTAAAAATTTCATGAGTGTACTTATGAAAACAGAATACTATCTCAGAACAAGCTGAGTGATCAAAGTATGAGAAAAGTTATTTTTATTAAAAATAAAATTAGAAGAGATATGATTTTGTCTGGTTTTCTTTCAGAATTAGTTAAATTATAATCCTGATGCAGATCTCTGAGTAAGAGAAAGGAACATCAACTGAAATAGTCATGTAAGCTGCTGAGAGTAGAAGCAATCCTTGGTGATTCAGATCACCAAGCTTTGGGGACATTCTCTGATTCATCTTGGCCTCAGTTCCCTACCAGATAAATGGGCATATGTCTTCCTTTCCCCCAGTCTACTTTTTTGTTCAGACCAAAATATTCTTGGGGCAGCAGGTTAGTTAGCTGTAGACCTCTGGGCTGGGTTCTTGACATAACTTCCATCTGCCAGCATAACCTTGTGATAGCTATGTCAAAGTAAAAAGGGGAGTTCTCCATCATGTTCATACCAGCATCATTCTGTTGCTGTTTTATCTTTGTTTTATAAATGCATACGTTTTGGAAGTCTCCAATTCTAGGTGTGTAACATGTTCCTTCTTCAAGCCCAGGTGGCCGATTCCTGGAACCCAGAGCTGAATATAGAGGTTCAAATGCTGACAGGGGATGGAAAGATGGGCAGTTCCACATCAAACTGGGGGTTCTTCTGAAAACTAGAATACCAGGACTGTGCAAATTGATGCACCTGGTCACGTACCTACTTCATTTCTCAGCACAACCAAAGGACTTTTGTCACAAAGCCACTTAGTTCATGAATAAAAATACCACTTTTATGAATGAATTCCAGTAGTGATAATATTCCTTCTCTACTAACTTTTGTTTCTCGGCTAGTTCATTCTTTGGCATTCCATCTACTTTTTCTTCAACTGAACAGATACTTCAATTAAATTTCTCTCTTTTATTAATATTCTTTATCTATTTTTTAACCTGTAATTTGAAGTATTCCTGGATGCCTTCAAAATTAATTATAAATAATTCCTATTTTCTCCATTCAGTGCGTAACATCTTTCAAAGTGATAGAAGTATGGTAATCAAAGGTGTAGTATCTCTATCTCCCATAGCATGGTAGGCTGAAGGAAACATGATAATTTATGAGTGGAAATAATATCACCTAATGTCAGACCTTGAATCAGGTTTCTAAATTTGTGTTTACTGGGGAGAATTAGCACTTCTGGAAGATGACTCAACTCTGCTGTATTGAACATTTGCACTAATATTAGATGAATTGCATCCTAGAAATACTTTTTCACATTTTAATGGCTATAAAAGGAGTCTGGATGAGTAGCTTACAGTCGTCCTCATCGTGGACATCCAGAACTGACTAACATCAATCCCATGCTGGATAGCCTAAGTTCCAGAAATTTCAGGACCCCGCCCACTCCTGGAATGTTGAAAGACTTACAATGCAATACAAAAATCTCCATTTATTCAGCAGCTTTTCCAAATATTTTTCTTATTAACAAGCCACAAACTCATAGTCTTCGGCTTCAAACTTCTGATGAGCTCAACGCTTGAAAGCTACAGTATGGCAGTTCTTCCTGCTGTGTAGTCACACACCTTGAGATGGAAAGGACTTCCTACTGCTTTACCGTCTGACACAAAAAAGGCCTTTCTGTGCTATTATGACTGTGCGGTACAGGAGTAGAAAACTCTGGGGGGTGTCCGTGCTGTGGTATACCCAGGTCATGGGATGACAGCTTACATCTGGAGCACTTCTTGTATCCTGCCTTTCTGCAAACTGACTTTTTTTCCACCAGCCCGGTTATGTAGACAGTTATGTTCTCTGAGTTTTAGTCTCAGAGGAAACCCCTTCCAGAGGCAACAGAAGGAAGTAGACTTCTACAGACATCAAGTCAGAATGTCTAAATAACAATCTCTTCTGGGGCCCTAACTTGATCTTTCCCAGACTCTGGATGGAAGGTGAGGAGATTAGTTTCCTGAGGCTTGAAGGTGGTTTCTCATCTCTGTGGAAAAAGATCCTTGAAACAGGAGTAGTCTGTGTTCAGTTTATTAGTGTTGTGTCTTCCAAACCAGAGACCCAGACCTTTGTAGCCCTCATCTCAGCTGTTGTCTAGGACGAAAGAGCAAGAGCGAGCTGTCATCAACAGCTGTGAGCAGAACCAGAATGAACAGTAACTTGTCACCTAAATCTTCAATCTCTGGAGGAATGGTCTTCGTATGGTGAACTTTTTCTTTCATTTGCAGAAGTCTGAAACATTTTAGAAGGGTTTTGGTGAACATTGTACTTTCCCATGAGTGTGTTTAATCAGATCATTTTTCAAAGTTAAAATACCTCAGATCAGCTGAGGATTAGATCAGGTAGATAGAGAAAGTACTTTAATTTCTCACAAATGCTTTCTCATAAGAAACAATTTGAATCCACAGCATCTAGATTAAAATCTGGAATTTCCAAAGCAGATACAGATTAATCTGTGGTGCTGCTAATTACCTATTTAATGTTCTTCAAGAATTTGGTAGAGAAGTTTATATTTAGTTTCTATCCTTATACGAAAACGGCAAATCTTCACCCAAAGCAACAGCGCAGAAAGCCGTCAGAAGACCAGATGTTTGCAGAGTTTCCATGAGATACTGCAGGATATACACTCTTCGATCAACAACAGTTGCAAGGCTGGAGACATGGTGTTGTGATAGCTCTCATTTATCATCTCTACAAAAGTTTTATTGTTACTCTAAAGGGCATCAGACTTCATGGTTTATATATAACACAGTGCATGAATAACAGTACAGAAAAGGGCATCCATGGGATAAATTTGGGCCTGACAGCGCAACAGGAAATCATTTCAGATAGATCTGGCTGATAACAATAAATCTTCACATAAGGTTCATACAAGGTCTTTTGTCTTTCCCTTCATCTATTTTAGAAGTAAGAAAACATTACGTTCTAACCCCTAACACTTCCTCGAGTAAACGGAGTTCTAACATAAATGCCTGTTTTCTCTTTGTTCTCAAATTCGTCTTTCTTTTAACTTCAAAATATCATGGAAAGTGCCCCAGAGCACCACAGCTTCACCTAGTTTTTTACGTATAAAAAAATTTTTTAGTCAGTTTATCACTCAGGGAATTTACATCAAGTTTATAAAATAAATGTTGTTATTCCACCTAGCAGTCACAGGGATTCGAACTTCATCTCCAATGATATGTTTTACTTCCAGTCAAAAAGATTAAGAACCTTTTTCTATAGGTCCTAGTTGTTCAAGCCATGTCAGGGAGCACTAAAATTTTACAGTCTTGTTTAAAATCCAGTATCACTACTGCCTCTGGATAATTTTCAAAACCTAGTCACCATCTGTTATGACTACAAAGGACACAGTAAAAGTATTCTTTTAAATTTTTCCAAACCTTCTAAGAGGTTAGCATTAGGACGTAAATTATCTTTTCTGTAGTCCCAGAATACTGAAGTTCACTGCTAAAATGGAAATTGATCATGGGAAGTCTTACTACTTATAGAAAGAAACATTATTTGATTGTCAGTAGATTTTTAAATGCAGATATCCTCTTTAAGACATCATACAACCATCGTATACTTGTGGTGGCTCTCCAGCTTTTTGTTTGGTGGTATGTTGCCTGTGTAAAAACACACATGACTCTTTGAACAAGAGTTTACTCAGACAGCTCTTTGTCACATCCTTGTTCAGTTCCAAGGTCTCAGCCCTCAGCTTGGTCTTGCAGCACATTGCAGTTTCAGTGCCAAGGCTGCCCAGCTGCTTTGGAGCACGGGTGAGCTGAACTGGAACTGTCTGTGTCTGCTCACAGCCATGTAGCCGTAGTCTCATCTGTAGTGGGGCTTCCAATGAGAATTTCATATGGAAAACACATGTATCAAAATCCATCTGTAAAATGCAAAACTTGAGTGATTTATTTTCCCCCCTACAGGCTGTTTCTAATTCAGCATTATTATTATCTTCAATGTTTACTAAAAAATAAAGATTAAATTTTGGTGTGCATAGTTAAGTATTTAATATTAGTCTCTTCTTCAATGGCATGACATTTTAGCAAAGGCAAGACTTACTACTGAAAATGCTAGTGAAAAAAGATTATTAATTTTTCAATACATATTTTTGAAGATTTTTTCACAGTTCCAAGAAAGAAAGAAAAATTATTTTTTAACAGAATAAAATCATAATTATGATGATTTTCAGAAAAAGAAAAATGGAAATCCAGAAATCGTATAAAAAACTGAGGAGGGTTCAACTTCAAAGGACCTTAGATACCACTGACTAAGAAATTAGCTAAAACAGTGATTTTCATGTCTCATACTGAAACTTATTTACTGCAAAGCCCTTGCTTGGAAACATCAAATTTCTCAGTTTTGTCCATTTTTGCTCCCAGTCACATTTTTATGTGTGTGGTCATATTTGATACACCATATGGCAGGTATTGCACAACTCCTGGTGGACAACAGAAGCAGGAAGAAGTCGTTGGGACAAAGGCAGCAGAGCAAGGAATGTGGCCATGTGAGGTAGGGCTGTGTAGACTCCCAGCTTTGGAAACACCACCAGCACAGCTGCCAAGTTGTAGGTGCCCACACAAGCACATGCTAAATGGAACCTTATCTCTCCATTGTACAACAAAAAATTTTTTCCCCCCTTTATCTTTATTTTTATCTCCATGCTAGGACTCATTCAGCTCTTTTACAAAGAAAATCCTTGGATAGGATTCAGATCTTAGCTTCTCTTTTTTTTTTTTTTTTTCTCCAGACAAAGCCTTTTTATACGTGTGCAGGCATTACACAAGACTCCTTCTTTTTCTAAATTTTTGGTGAAGTCAAATCTCTTTGTACCGTATAATTAGGCAGCATCTGCACTTCAGGCAAACTACGAGAGTGTAACTCCCTAGCACCCAAAAATGAGAGCAGGATGCTACCATCACTTTGGAGAATCAGACCACGATATTATACCCTAGGTCTTAAATGTATATGCCAGCTGAATTAGATAAATAGCTTCAGATAAATAAATAGTATTGACGTATATCTGCTGAGTAAGTTGTACAGTCCAAAGTTAAAGACGGTAAACAGAGATTAACCATTTCTAGTTTGGATAATCCAACATTTGCATGCTTTAATTACCCACCACTAAATGTATGGTGTGAAACTGAGTTCAGTCCATTATGTGTCATTGCATTCCTGGTTTGGGGTTTGGTATGGAATGGACTAGTAGCATCTGCACTGAATTTGATCTTGCTGCATTTTTTCATTCAAGACGGAACCTCAGAAACCTGAGGGTAAGAAGCTGTACAAAAAGGCCTAAATGAATCGTTATAATGATGATGTGTCCCAGGAATAGGCCCTTTCTCTGACCATGCATTCACCTACTACATGTTATTATGACAGCAACAACAAAGGAAAATATCAGAAGAGACCCAAAACTACCTCTGTGTCCCTATTCTCGGCATGTACCATTAGCCTGATAATCAGTGTATCAGTCAATTGTATCACTCAGCAAATAAAGCTTTTGAAGCATTACCGGGGAGATGGGTTCAGACAGAAAACTGTGTATGCTGTGTCTTCATCACATGAAAGACCGCAGTCTGCTGCTTTTTTTGTTTTATTGTTTTAAATCAATAGGTTTTCTAATGGCTTTGCACAACGACAACCTAAGTTATTCACATGTTTCTGAGAATATTCTTGTTCTTTTCCAAGTCACTTGATAATTAAATGCCATAGGAATGTCTCAGAAGTATTGAAGTTCAAAAGCCATAGAAAGATTAGAAAAGGCAACAGTTCCTTAAACCAAGTTTTCAGTTCCTGTAAAATCCTTTGCTATAATTTTAACAATTTAAATTCAAAGATATTCAAAATTATTATTTAAAATTTATTGTCAAAAGTACCTCATTCAGCTCCTCCAGCTAGGTGATAGGATATGTCTTCATGTATTTGTTAAATTAGAGCCACAAGGAACAGCTATATTTACAGAAAACACCATCTTATCTTTGATAAAAGACAAGTTGCCCAGAAAATTATCCAGTCATGAAGGTAACAGTAAATATGGAATTCCCCACTTCCTGTGGCAGATCTATCCCAGTAGTCATCAACAATACAAATGTGTCTCTGTCATTAAAGGTTCATACTGGATACAGGAAACAACTTTTTCCCTACGAGATCGGAATTGAAGCAAGTTCCCTAGGGAAGTTGTGCTTTCATTCATGCAGGTTTTTAAGACCTGACTGGATAAACCCCTGAGCAACCTGGTCTGAGATCAGAGGTGATGCTGCTTTCGGTAGGAGGTTGGACTGGTAACCTCCTGAGCACCCTTTCAGTCTGAATTATCCTGTGATCTTAATACACTATAATCCCACCATTAATTTCCCTGTCTCCAATTTACAGGCACTGGTCTTAATTAGGCCTTTGTCATCTACTAGGCTTACCTCTGCTGACTTATATCTCACTGGAGTGCTCACTCCCTGGCCATCAAGGATTTTCTCACTCCTGGCTCTGCAGCAGGAGATCTCCAGGCTCCCAAGGTGCCTGTTGGTAAACCTTGGAAAAGCTCTCACCTGCATCACAAAACAGACCAGAGCCACAGACCTTCTTCTCTTCCTGCTGGGCAGACTAGCACAAATACATTTTAATAAAACAGCACACCACAATTTCCTGGCTGCCCTATGCCCAACTGCAGCAACTAATTGCAAAAAATATTTGATTATATTGTTTAATTATTAAAGAAGATCAGATATCAAAGCTAATTCAGATGTAGGATTAAGAGTAAGAGATTCTTCAAGACATGATAGACATGCTAATACATGACTTGCTTTCATATTAAAATAGAAATGGTGAGTAAGTTCGGAAACTGAGATGGTAGAGTTGTGTATCATGTGGAACAAAATATACATTTCAGATCCTTTTGTTAAAAATTGCAACAGAATTCAAAATAAGGGATTTCTTTCAATTAAGAAGCTAGAAAAAATGGTAGTAGAAAAAGTAGGAAAAAATATGAGAAAAGTTAATATGTTCTCTTTTATCTGTAACAGACATTCTTTAATGTTTTGGAGACAGCAATTAGGCTAAGGACATTAAATCTAGTGTTTAATAGGATTTTTAAGAAGTTAAGAAGTCTGGAAAGAAATAAATAAGTCTAGACAAAATATCCCTGTTTAATGTGGTTATTCTTGCCACCTATCAAGGATGTGACTTGCAGTGACCAAGCTCTGTAATGATTTCAGCATGATACAGAGCATCATTTGAATGAAAGAACTCAGTTGTTTGAACTTTGGGCTCTATAATAGTCCCTTTCATAGTGAAAGTGTGTTTAATGCATTGAAATTAGTTTGGAGAGAGAAATTTTTCTCGTTCTCATTTTTTTTTCCTATTCATTTTAGACCTGGAGATTCTTCTATGATATTCAGGAAACCCCAATCAGAAAATGAGAAAAAAAGTCTGATCACATTTAAAATACACACGGTAGTCAGAGCACTGCACTACTTTGAGAACTACAATGTTAACACCTGCATTTCCTGCCGCCAGTTTGGTAAAGCATTCCATGCAGCTATTATAAGGCACAGATTTTCAGTGTAAAGTTTTACATTTCAATCATGGAGAAGCAAGAAGTAGAGCTGCTATACATCACCCAGGATGAGATCAGCAGTGCCGCGGAAAGAGGAAGTTGATATATCTTTGCCAGAAGATATGGATCGAAATCCGATCAGGAAAAACTCTAGGTTAAGTAAATATGAATGAGAATTTATTCATCTCCTCCTTCCCACTCCATTTCAGTGGTGTGATCCATCATTTCAAAAGAAGCACCATCATTATTTTGGAAATCTTGTGACTCCTCCATGGGATTTTAGGCTCAAGATCACAGTCCCAGATAACAACAGTTTTTACCTGGTTAGATCTTCTAAGAAGCCATGTGAGTCTCCTAGGTCAGAATGACAAATCTTCCTGTTCTTCACTTGTAGCCTTACCATACAAACTGAAAAAAGATTTGAAGGAGAAGAGCTGGAATACGGTTATATGGTGACAAGGTTCTTCTCTTAGTTTTTCATCATCTCTTTAAAAGCTTTGCAGGATACAGCCGATAAATGGGATTTCCTACAGAAAATGCTGATTCAAACCAGACAGAAAATACACCCCTTTTTGTTACCCTGGGTACTCTTGAAGAGCTTTCTTCTTCCTGTAGTTCTACAAGACCACTGACACTGCAATGCAAAGAGCAAAAGATAACAGTAGAAGGAGTAGGTACTGTGGGCATGGCATCCAGACACCAAGCCCTACCACCCCAACCCTCCAAAATCCCCAAACAACTCGAGAACAAATAATCCATCCCTAAATGGTAAACTTAAAAGGGCACTATTAAAAACAGGAAAATAATCTTCAATATGTAGTGAATCAGAGCATATTTCATAGTTGAAATCAACCATATGCTGGTTCCTAACATGTTCAGCTTAAAAATAAAATATAAAATATATAATAAAATGTGAACCACAAAAAGCTCATTAAAACAGGAACAAGAATGGTATGTCTCATTTCTCCTCCTTTTTTATTTCTGATTGGCAATTTAAGCATTTCCTCATTTTCTAGAAATAAATGCTACAGCATCTTAAATTTTTTTTGCTGACTTTCTCCTGGGACATGAATAATGCTTTTTCATTGCTTGACTTGCTTATCAAAGAGTTTTCACTGTAGCTGTTTGAAAACTTACTTCTTCAGTCTGTCTCATCAGTATTCACCCCCTGTACTTGACACTCATGAGGCAGCACATCAAATACCGTGCTCAGTTTTGGAAGGACATTGAGGTGCTCGAGTGTGTCTGCAGAAGGAAAATGGTGAAGGGTTTGGAGCACAAGTCTTGTGAGGAGAGTCTGAGGGAACTGAATTAAACCATCTGACAACAAAGGAGTCTCAGGGGAAACCTTACCACTCTCTATAACTACCTGAGAGGAGGTTGTAGCAAGGGGGGAGTCTGTTTGTCTGTCTCTTCTACCAAGTGTTAAGTAATAGGCAAGAGGAAGTGGACTCAAGTTGCACCAGGGGAGGTTTAGATTGGGCGTTAGAAAAATTTCTTCACCAAAACAGTTGTCAAGCGTTGGAACAGGCTGCCCGGGGAAGTGGTAGAATCACCATCCCTGGAAGTAATCAGAAGATACATAGATGTGGCATGTCAGAACCTGGTTTAGTGGTGGACACGGCAGTGCTTCATTAACAGTTTGACTCAATGATCTTAAAAGTCATTTCCATCCTAAACAATTCTATGATTCTGCTGTCAGGACAGGGGAAATGGCTGTGACAGCAATCTTAATAAACAAAAGAGAAAATAATTGTCTCAGCTTTGCATTGTGTAACTTCTGCTCCACTCCTCACTTCCTGTCAATATGACAGTGTTCTACTTTACATTCTTCATATATCATCTTTATTAATAAATTCTTTTCTAAAGTAATCATTAACTAGTAATCAGTCATGTTTTCATTACATGCCTTGAATTAATCTCTTGCTAATTTCTTCTTCCCTTCAATTACCATGACATAGAAAAAGCTTGATTACTTGCTCCTTATAAGTATTTTCATCAAAATTAGAAATTTGTCTCAGTGCAAAAGTGAAGTATGAAATGTAATATGACAGTATGTCCCATCCTACCTTAAGTAACCATGAGAGGCAGCTAATTTGGTTTCTTAATTTAAAGTTATTTACAAATGTGGTTGTCCTTCATCTGGAAACTGTCACAACTGTGCGGATTAGGCCGGCAATGCTGCATTATCAGGGGCACCAATCTTTCAGCTAAGGCAAAAACAAACTGCAGATTTAGACTTAATTAAGAACTAGCTAAAAATTTGCTTGTATTTTTGAAACTTTTGAGATAAGGCAAATTAAAAACTCAGCTCCTATTCAGTTATTTCTATTCAATTTAAGAATTACTTATGAAAAACAGAAAACAAAAGATTTTATAAAGTTTATAGAAAGTTTTCTTTCTGAAATTCAGCTTATTCCTTTCAGATACCTAATTTCTACTTTCTGGGATCTTTTGAAACACTCTAATAAAAAAAGAAATTAAAACTTGGTTTTAAAAGCAGAACAAAGAAAAAAAAATAACAAATTCAAATTAATTTTCTGCTATCAGAACTTTTGAGATTCCCTAACTCCAGAGGAGAAATTATGTCTCAGAAAAATATGCATTTTAAAGGGACAATGATGACAAATAGAAACAAAAATAAAACACCACTTTGCAGTCCTAAATAATTATTTCAGAGAATTAAATAATTCATTTCTTCCTCATACTGGCTTGTTGGAAGGCAAAGTCAGTAGGTCTTCTTCCAAGAGTGAATTGTCATTTGCAGAGCAAAACTTGATGGTTAAACTGTATATTAGAAAACATCTCCCCAAAGAAAAAGATCGAGTTTGTCAACATTCCATTGAGAGTCTTTAAACAGACAAGTTCATGAACTTACGGGACAGCAGGAAAAAAAAGTCGAAAACCTAGATACACCAAAGACTTATCATTAGCAAACATAAGCCAACCTACTGTTTCTCTGCCCAGTATGGAAGTCATAAAGAAAATGCAGAAAAAAACATTATAATTATTATTGAATATCTCTACCTGAAATGTAAGCATTGTTGCTTAAATTTTTTTACAGTAAGTCTTGCACATCCCTTAAGTCGTGCTGAAGGTATTCTCAATGCTTTTCTGAGCAACTATAAGAAAAATTTTACTGTGTTGGTTTATGATGTGGTCAACAGTGCATGGTTGTTTCAGGTGATACAGCAAAGCAAAAACCTTTAAAGAAAAGTAAAAAAAACTCTGCTCACTCCTCTGCCACCACTTTTTTTACCTCCTTTGCTCTAGAAGGTAATGAAACTCCTCAAATATCAAGTCTCTAAAAGCTTCTTAACATATTCTACATTTTTTCTCAGTGATTAATTTGTTAAAGTAAGATAAAAGCACAGTGAAAATGTTGGCACTGTCCAAAACGGTTAGTGTGGTAATTTGGCCTGGCCCAGCTACAAATAAGATTTATAGGAAGAATAGAAGTGAAAAAGTGGGGGAGGCCACATTGCAGCTGCACCAGCAGCACCAGCAGCCCTGGCACTCTGGGAGGAGGGACAGGGTGCAGAAGGTGAGGAAGAGCTCCCATGTTGAATCCATGCAGCACTGGGAGGCTGTGGGCAGCAGGAAAAATCGGGCCCTGCTATGCTGTGTGGGAATGCCGTGGCAGAAGACAGCAGGAGAAGAGAACAACTTACCTATATAAAGCTCAAATGGAAACTAAAACCACAGTTTAAAAATGCTCCAAGATGAAACAGGCAAATTTACCATTTGGAGAGGGACTAAGTCACGGCAATAAAATCGTCAGACTCTAAACAGATAATGGCTGGACTTCAAAAACTTCTTACTTGACATCCAAAAGAAAATAAAAATAGGCCCAAGGCAAACAAACAAACAAACAAACCAAAAAAAAAAAACAAAAAAAAAAAAAAAAAAGGGGCGGAAAAAAATCTCAGTCTTAAAATCACAATCCAAAAGAACAGGTGTTCTTCAATAAACTCTGCAAGTCAAGACAAAGAGATGTTGCAAGGTGATGCAAGAATTTGAATGAATTATCAGCTTTGAAAGAGATTGCAGATAGCATTTCACCATGTAGAACATAGAAAGGAAGATGGAAACAATAGGACTGCTGAAGTCTTCCTGGGATTGTAGCCCAACAAGACCTGAAAGCAGAAGTAGCAGAAGAATGTGTCAATGCAATGAAAGCAAATGAACATGTATCTATATAACATATCTAAGGCAGCATAGCACAAGGACTAGTCATTTTAACAGTGAAAGGACATGAAACATTCAGATCTTACAAAGTGTGGTTCAATGGAATGCCGCAGCAACAGTACACTGTAACTGGCTTAGAATGGATCTGAATTTCTTATTTTCACTGAAGGCAAGAGCTGGAGAAGAAGAAGAAGGGGCTATCCAAACTAAGAAAGAATTTATAACATCTTATAACATAAGGCAGCAAAACTCTCACTAGAATAGATCTGGAAAAGGCAGTTTATGTCTCCAAGAAGTTTTGCCTCACCTTGAAGCTACAAAACAAGCTGTAGAGATTCTTGCCTTGGGATATCAAAGAGTGGAGAAAAAAGATAAGGGTGACTTATGCTGTCTTAAATGAACTGACTTCCAAAGACAACCCTTTCCCTTAACAAATAAAGAAAATGAGGACACCGAGTACTCTGCTTCATAGCAAAGGTAGCTGCCTTGGGAAGCCCAAAAATCTGAATGCCTGCAGTATTCAGGCATATATATGGACATCCAGGTTAATTAGATGGCATGGCAAAGGTAGCTCCATCACCATTTTAAAAGAAAGCATGTACAACTTCATGGAGCATTAAGCCCATTCTCAATGATTTCTTCTGCTGCATTTTGAGTGCTGCAGCAGGACTGAGCATGCCAAAAACAGAGGAGGAGGGGTGCCTACTTTCTGGCTCCTGATTGAGCTGAGAGTTGACTTAGAAGTCAAATTGTTCAGACCATTCAGGAAAACGATTCAGAAATGTACAAAGGTATTATTCTAGGCTGCCCAGACAAAATGTAAGATGCTCTTGGAAATTACTCACCCTGAGAAGTCAGGGAACAACTGAGCATACTCATCACACATTTTGGACAAAACCACCTAAATTCTGCTTAGTCAATTGCTGGAATTAGGCCTGATCAAATACACTAAAAGAAAACATGTTCAGGTTTCAACTAGATAGAAATGCCAGGACAGATGATCAACGTCCGTGGATTATCCACGCCTGATGCGTCAGCATGGGTCTAATGGGTGAGTTGAGAAAGTAATAGATCATACTTGTTTTCATTCAACACTTCCCTTGGGAGACACTGTCTGCATCTCAAAAAGCAACTGCAGTCTGTGGAAATACCTGAGCCCTGTATCTATTTCCCTGATGTTAGGACCTGTGAGAAACCAAGGTCTGGAAGATCGTGGGGAAAATATTGACTTTCTCAACTTCAATTTTACATGAGGTAAGAAGAAAGCTGGAAAGTGCACCCAGACCAAAGGTCTGCAAAGATCTCCCACACCCAGCTGTTTTGACATAATCACTGTTTGTGTCTCAGACCATGGTCTGAGTTGATTCAGCTCCAGGTGTTTCACCTGAAACACAAGATTTCTCTGTATTTGTATTTTGGACAGCTCAATGTGCTAAAGTTTACATAGATGACATTTTGATCTGACTTTATATTTACATAACAAAAAGCATGACAGATGGCTCAGAACAACTTGGGAAAAAGCCCAGCCTGATGGGTTAATGCTAAATAAACAGGGCAAGAAGTTAAGTTTAGACAAATGAAAGAGAGGAGGAAAAGTTCATATAGGAAGCTATGCAAAGAGAGGTTACTGTTCTCAGGAGTGCTGGAAAAAAGATGGAAAACACATCTAATTAGGCTTCCTTGGTCAACAGCCTGTAAGCACTTCAGACCAAAAAAGAGTGAGGGATGAAAGTGGTGGCCAAAAGCCTGAGACACATTAAAGACATTAGCAAGAACTGAGCATCACTGCACTCACACAGGAAAGAAAGGCCTGCTTGTATATTTATTATGGGAAGTGTAGTCACAAGGCAAGCTCAGGATGAAAATAACGTCATAGAGCTTTTAGGCTGAAGCTGGCTCATGTCCTACTGGTCCAGAACTTGAGCACACGGGATTGGCAGCATCCTGCAGTACAGCACTTGGACATCGAAGGCAGTGACAGCATTTCTCTTCAAGCAGAACAGACCTAAAGCGTAGAACATTAGTGAAATTCTATACTCGTTTTAAACGTGGACTGTAGATGTCACTGTGCCATAGGAAGACATGCATTAGCAGTAATTAGCCAATGCAGTAATATTAGGACAGCAGTTTATACAATCTATCCATCTGAATTTCCAGACTGGATTTTCCAGGCTACACTGGAGAAGGGGTCTCTCTGTTCCTGCTGTGGAAAGCAGGCCACTGCCCAGCTGAGACTGCAAAAGCAGGGAAGCCAGCAGGGGGCAAAACAGACGGATGCTGACTTCAGACATGCTGAGGGGGCTGGGAGACCAGCCTCCCCTTTGGCAGCTGGTTAGGGATGCTGCTGTGTAATATCTGAAGCTCTCAAATAAACCAGGTTACTGATGGGTACTTAATGAGCAGATACCCTATAAACACTGTACTATTCTGTGTGCTTCAAAGAATTTAGTATCCAAGCAGTCTGATTTCTCCTGACTCAGACACCAAAAAACCAGGAAATGAAAGATGCTTTTGAGATCTGGAGCATAAGCAGGTTCAGGGTAAACCTCCTCTGCAGTCTGATTGATATGTGACTGCAGCACAAACTGATATTTTTCATCCATTTTGGTGCCAGTAGCAACGACACTCCTAGCCAGTCTTCGGGTGTGGAAGTCCCATAAGATATCCATTCTGGCCTGGAATTTATAATCCGGGATTTAAACTGCTTGCGAGCAGCAGCGAAATAAGAGTTGTCCCAGGTCTGCCTTCAGGCCGTGCAATCACAGCCTTTCCAAGGAGGCGGTCCTGCCGACTTATTATTGGAGAACTTTAGATACTAAGCAGCAGCATCCCTAAACAGCTGCATACTGTTCTTATTTAGGATATTGGGCACAGGCAGGCCTGAACAGAAAGTCAGCATGTTCAGCAGTATTCTTGCTACCAGCAGAGGCTGTCTATCTGTACCAAGGACTATTAATTTTACCCCCCCGCACTGTCTTCCCAAAGTTCCCCGTAACAGTTCTCTTGCCTGAAATGCACTTCCCTGGCAATATTAGCATCTAGACACAGTACTGCTGTCAGGGAGCTTATCCATCTAAGCAGTGGAAATCGTCCTGGCGGAAACCTCACAGAACAAGGCAGCCAAATATGCGAGAAATATAGCACACTGTCGCCCGGGGTTACAAGCCAGCATCCAGATTTGGGATGTCAGGGAGAAGGAACATAGAAACTCTTCAAGCCAGCAACACTATGATCTCCCATGTGATATAGCTCTAATGTTGCTAGCTAGCTGCTGTGGGGCAGTTTGTGGTGTCTTAAAACCTGTACTCACTACTGACACATGCCATTGCTATATTGTTGTCCTGGATATTCAGAAAAATATAGGAAAATATTTGAAAAAAGATAGGATGGAGCAATTGCACTTAATGCTGGACCTGTTTTCCACTGGAAACTGGCTTAACTGCCCGCTGAACTCTTGTTTTAAGAGCACTGTGCAACGAGACATGGACACTGGGAGTTCAATTCTTTTCTTGTGTTAATTTAGAAAAACATATCTTTATTTCCTTTTGTACCAGTGTGACAAGACAATGAGGTTTAGGGGCCAGAAACTCACTTGCCCTAAACCAGCACAGCTGATTTGTCAGTCTTGACCCATATTGTCTTTTATCTACCTAGCTCCTGGTCATGCTGCCAGACCAACAGCAGAAGCCCAAAACTCAGAAGAAAACACAACATAGGCTGACTAAACACAGTCTGCCAGCCTGCTGCTGCCCCTCAGCCTGGTTCAAATCAGCATTATACCTATGCCAGTGTACTGCGCCGTTCCTGCGGCTGCTGTTTAGATGTAGTGCTACTGCAATCTAAAGGCATTATAATGATAAGATTATTGTCAACCTCCTTTTATGTTCATTGGAGTTGAACAGGGAGATGTGTACACATTTGTAGCACAGATTTTGTCCAGAATGTGGAGGAAAGGGGTAAAAATAGGACATTTCTATGGAAATTGAACTTTCACAATATTTTGCAGGCAGTTCTACATGTAGTTCTTCATCTCTTTATAATGACACTGCACTGACTGGCAGTAATCTTGGATCATTCATTAACCACACATTTCTGTCTTGCTATTGACCTGCTGGATTGTAACTGCAGCAGTGCATGTGTGGTCTCCAGAGGGGTCCCCCTGTGAGGAAAAAATACAGAGAAGTGCCTCCCATCCATCTTGATTGTAATCGTGAGCAGAAGGCTGTGCAAAGTCACACAGACTAAATTTGTTTCCACTGACTCATGGCTGCCTCTGGGAACTCTGAGCAAATGCAGCTGCTGAGCAGACTTTTAAGCTGCTTAGTTGCAGGTTGATCATAATTTCTATCAGAGAGCCAAGGGATGCAGAGCTTTTATGAGGAGTTCATATACAATATGTTTAGTAGCCCAAGGGGGAGATTTCTAACCAGTGATTTTCTCTGCACATCTGTTCATTTACCTCCTTTTCCGCATACCTATTGCTATTGCTAAGTCCTATTTCCCCTGAAAACAAAGAAATAAGGGAATCTGAGCAATGCCACAAAACCAGATCACTCTTTGATGCTATGGGAGGAAGACACTCAAAACTGTATTTGCCTCTTTTTTTGCTTGTTTGCCTAGTTGAACCTGTAAGAATCACAGGCAGAGCAATTTTTGATCCCAGATTCAGCAAGGCTTTGAAATCAGATTCGGGACTACCCTGACAACTTTTTATATTAGTTAGGGTTATCTGCTCCGTCACCTTCACCAGCACTGAAGTCAGGCTGAAAGGCTTGTAGTTCTCCCTGGCCTTCACAATTTGTTGCCAATTGGATATCCAGTGGAAAACCAATGAATAATTCAGCTAAGCAGAAATAATGTCCATCATCACTAGACCAAACAGGCCCAACAACAGAGAGAATGGATGGAGTGATTCTCTCCATTGGCTAAGCCAATGCAAATGCACAACAAGCTGAGGTGATCTCATCTCTGAAGATTACTCCACTTGTTCATGGTCATCCTTTCCTCACAGGGCACGTGCTCCTACCCATAACCATCCTGGGGATGGATGGACTCCTCCACTCAACTCCACAGATAGACTTCTCCATTTAACTCACTCCATCTTATCGAGGTCCCCCTTATGCTGGGTTACAGAGTGAGAGAACTGAATCTAGTATTCCAAATATGGTCTGGTAGGTCCCATTTCTCAGCCTACAGGCTGTGCCCCTGTTTGTGCAGCCCAGGAGGCCACTAGCCATTCCTGCTGCCAGGGCACAGAGCTGCTCATGCTCAGTTGCCCACTAGAACCCCAGAGAGCTGCTCCCCAGCCACACCCCAGCCTGGGCAGCTGCTGTGGGGCTTCCTTCTCAGGAGCAGTGATGGGTATTCCTGCTTTGGTATAGTCCGTTGTAACTGTCTGTCAGTAAATGGTTGAACCATAGAGTCATGAAAGACAGGCCTGGATTTGAGCAGCCTGCTCCTGTGGAAGGTGTCCCTGCCCATGCCAAGGAGATTGGACCTAGATGGTCTTTCAGGTCCCTTCCAACACAAACCCTTCTATGATTCAATGAAGCTATTCTATGAATGTCTAAATCACTTTACATTGACATTCTTTTTCACTTATATTATGAATAGCAACATAAATCTCTTAAAATAATTTCATATTTATTAGAAATAACTAGGAGAAACCTACTTCTGTATCTATAAACACTGATTAATTTCTCCGTACATACATATACCTTCATAACATCCTTCAACTTATTTGAAGCAGCACATAAGCAGCACAGTTGTTTGCCAAAGTGTGTCACCTTCACCTTTGTCATACCTCACAAATTTATCAGTGACAGAAGAGCCCCGTAGCCTCCCAAAGCTGGGGCAGGAAGAGCTGTTCTTCAGGACTTTGTCATTGCAGTCTCATTTTCCATGTATGATCTTAGTACTAGTTTAGGGAAACTGAAGTCTGCTTTCCAGTGTCTTTTACTAACTTGTGCAAGATATTCCCAAATCCCAGCTATGCTTTTCCAGACCAAGGTAATGTGCTCTCTGTAGCTCTTCATAGCACAATAAGGTCTCAGACACCACTTTTTGAAGGGTAGTGGTCTCTCTTTTCTGGACAAATGAGAAAAAAAGTCAGTGACCAAACTTTTGAATGATACTAACTAAAGTCAGTTCCCAAAGACATCTCATTAAAATCTCTTTGAAAGTGTGACATGGACAAAGGTTTCTCTTCAGCAAATCCTGTTTGGCTTCCTCACTGGAAGCATATACACAATATCTCTGGCAATTATGTCTTCTATGACAAGATCTGCATTTGGAATGAGTAAAGTTATTATGTGAGACGAAGGTCAAATACTTAAAATTCCACACACTCAGAATGAGCCTTTATCTAGTCTGGTATCAGAGATGTCAGTTTAAGAGTTAATTAAAAGCAAAGCAGTTACACACTGCTTCACAACACCTCCCATTCTAGTAGTTACAAGTTTGGAACAAGCTTAGCTGGAGTTTACATTTGTACCAGAGTATCTAACAAGCACTGATGAACATTTTAGTCATGAATTTGTCATTATTAAGTCATTTTTATTTATGGTTTCTGTAACTTCCTATTGCAATGAGTTCTACAGTTTAACTATGCTTTCCATATGTGAAAAAATGTTCATCCACAATATTAAGGTAGAAACTCACCATCCACAGTAAAATGAAAATAAAACTTCTCCTTAAAAGAGAAGCGTAATCTTATGCTGCAGTAAGATTGGTAATATTTTCTTCTTTTTCATGATGCAAATAACTGTCTGTGGTTTACAATGTCAAAAATTGGAAAAGAATGAAATGAGAGTATAATTTCTACCAGGTAGCTCTCTTTTATTTTTATACATCACATTGGTGTGTTTGTATCTTTCTCATTGGAAAATAGCCATTACGAGAAGTGTCCAGATGGATGAGGGGTTTGTAGTCAACTCACGGGCAGCTGTGGGCAGGCAATGGCCAAGCAGGGGAGAAACCTGCTCCAAAGGCAGCAAAGACCCCAGAGGGCCATCACCCACTGCAGACCCAGCACCAAACTGAAGCTGCTGAATTGATCATCCAGATGCAGCACCACACAAAAAGCACCTGACTTGTTTCCATATCTGGCTTGGATCTGGAAATAATTTGGTTGCTTTATGTGCAACAAACTCTAATAAACATCCTGCAGAAGCCCAGCTAAATCCCACTTGCCCAGCCTATGGACTTATCAGTGAACTTTCACCAATTCCTTATCTTTCTCCTCAAAATGGCCAATGTGTATCACAGGAATGTTCTGGGCGGGGACAACCTAACCCCGGGTGTTTCAGCTCAGGGAAGCCGTGATCCCATCCAGCTAATTCCCAGTGCCCAGGGCTACCTGTGGCAGAAAACCCTTACAGCCTTTGGCATGGGGCACTGCTGGGCAGTGCCCAACTACCTCATCTGGGCTGGATCCTTGAAAACACTCAAGTGTCTCTCCATGTACTTGGAAGGCTGTATTTAAGCATTTCCTCTAAGTTTGAGGTTCCCATTCCCCACACAGCAAGTACTGGCTGGATATGCTCCTATCAGAAAAGTCATGTTCAAACCTCTTGAAAAAAGCTGGAGATAGACACTTTAATCTTCATGCTCAGGCCTTCTGCCACTGGCTTCTGACATGGGCTTTGGTTTGTTCTGTGGACCTCATGTGAACCATAAGGATCTGAAGGCAAATTGGAAAGAAAACCATGTTTCAGAAATGGGAAGGCTGCAAAATGGCCATTTCTGTCAGTTTTTGAATTGTGCACTCAAGGTTTTATTGTTTAATGTATTCCTGAGTTGTGACAGCACGTTGGAAGACCTGTAACATCCGTGGAATAAACAAAATACCAATTTATAGGACAAACTGATGGAACAGAAAAGCCAATTTTTAGTTCAGGCACTGAGTTGAGAACAGTCTAAAGAGTTGTCCGTCTCAATCCAGACTGCAGACAGAACTTCTTTGAATATGCTGAGCCCTGCGTTTTTTTGTTTTGGCAGTTTGTATGGTTTGTTGTTACTTCAAATGGTTTTTATTAAATATTGAGAATAATGAGACACAATTTTCTTCCCAATGGACCATGACACATAGTGGTTAAATCTGCTAAAAGCAATGTGTACATAGTGCCAGCAATCCAGATGATGTCAGTGATAGAAGTAGAGGTGAGTGGGCAAACTACATACACAAAAACATCCATTAACTGTTTTGCTTATTTAATTATTGTGCTAATTAGAATGAGAAGCTAGCCAAGAAGAACTGATCAGAAGAACCAATGGTTGGTTGCCGTTGTTATTTTCTAGAGTACTTCTGTTAAACATTCACATGAAAACAAAGTGATCATGACTTCTGTTCAGCAACCGTTCTTGCATGAGACCACAAATTTACTTAAAGAAAACAAGGTGATTTTTCTTAGAGGTAGTCCAAAAGAGTGCAGTGAGGATCTGGGCATGTTCCTGTATGCATCAGTCTCTGTGCACCTCTCGTTGCCCTGATATTGACAGTCTCCACAGGTAGCACAGGGCTGTGCCATACATGCAAAAGAGTTTAATCACCTGGCACAGGTCTGGAAGGTGGCTCAGCACTTCATTAAGGGACTCAGCAGAGCTAGGCATGAGAGTTTTGGTATTCAAACCAGCTCCTCCCAGCATCATACAGTCTGGGCACATCCTGATGTAGTGTTTAATTGATAAAAGCTTCAAAGCTTGCCCTTTACATAGATGGATATTACCAGTCTTTCTGGAGTAAGGCATAGAGACAACGGATGGGCTTTGGCTGAGAGGAAGTAGGTGGCTGAGATAAGTTCAGAACAGAGGTTCTCTGAGGCAGTGATGCCTCTTTTCACTCTTTCAGAAACATTCAGCTCTGAGTACAGCTCTGGACATGACAGGTCAAGCTGTCCTTCTTCCCTCACCGTTTTAGTCTA
The DNA here is from genome assembly GCA_013397755.1 of Cnemophilus loriae. Classification (NCBI taxonomy): domain Eukaryota; kingdom Metazoa; phylum Chordata; class Aves; order Passeriformes; family Corvidae; genus Cnemophilus; species Cnemophilus loriae. The sequence continues at coordinate 86,426 of VZTF01008205.1, forward strand.
ACATCACTAGTTGAGCCTATTATTAAAGTTGCGATGACAAATCTTCAGGATTTTTGTTTTCTTTGTGTCTTTTGATAGGAGGAAAGATAATGAAAGTACCAGACACATTATTCAGCAAAGCGACTGCTACATCATAGAGACCTGTGTCAGGGTTTGCGAAGTACAAAGGAAATAAGTGAATGTAGATCCACTTAGGCTGTGTTCCCTCAGAATTCTTGGTCACCATCCCAGACCATTACCATTTCATGGGACATAGCAATGATAGTTGTCCTACAAGTCTGGCCATCTGTACATAATAAAAGTTTATATTTTAAGCATTGCAGGACCGGTCCAACGGAAACCACAAATCTATTTGGTTTCTCTCATAAGAAGTCCCAGACAGCAAGCAAGAACTGAGGATACCTCAATAAAAAAACAAGAAGTCTGACTTATCTCTTCTGACCAAGTATATCTTGCCTCTAGATGAGACAGAGTTTCCTCATGAGATCACTGGGAGCTTGTGCTAAGTCTAGTAACAATAACATTTTTACAAAAGAGCAAGAAGGGCAGGTACACAGCTAGCTGCCCAGCAAAATAGTAAAATTAATTTCAAGGCTGTTTTTATCAATAAATTTTTCTTCTTTCTTCAGTGCAGTGATTTATTGCACCCTTTAACAGCATGAGTCCCTTAGTCTTGGCTCATGTGCAGTATGTTTTAGTTATCATGCATTTTTAGGTAAATATATCTGGAATTCTTGCTTCGTATGGTATTAGAAGCACTTGAGAATGCTGTCTTTGTTTAACTTGTAATGGCCGTGTCTCAGTTTGAAGAATTAAGTGTACTAGATTTTGAAAAGTTCACAGAAATCCTGTTAGCTTCACGCAAATAATCAGAGTGTTCTTTACATCCCTACGCATGGTAATGGTATTTTTGGTGTAAACAGGTTCCTGGACAACAGATAAATACAAATCAAACTTACGTCTCTGTTCTGAACTCAGGTCGCTAGGACATAACTAGCACAACAGTTTACTCATGTTGTCCCTCCCACTGCAGCCCCAGCAATTCTGTGAGAAGCTGTGCTGAGAGTAAGTGTTTTAGCAGTAGATAACCAATTTATTTTTGTGTTCGTGCTAATTATGAAAGCTATAACTTATTTGGCTGAGCAGACAAAGAGGTTACATGTTTTTTTATCCAAATCAGAACTAAGAGATTTCCACTGAGCATCATTTACTTTTGGTATTTCAATATGAAAATGAATCAGCCTTCATTTCCAATAGATTTGGATAAGTTTGGTTGCTCATTTCCTGCATGCCATGTAGATTTGAATCTGTCACAGCATAAATATAGGTGTTTAACATCCTTTTCTCATGTTTATAAGACTAATTATATCTTTAGGCTGTAACATAGTCAACTGTATCTTAATCGGTCATTTTGCTTCTATTAATTAATTATGATTAAATTTTATAAAGAAATAATTTGTAATTGAATTGCCATAATAGAAACTAAGTGTTATGAAAAAAACTTGGCAAAGTGCCCATTTTAGTCTATTAATTCTGCCAAGTGAGCTGATAATAAGATTGAACTGGATTTGAAAGATTAGAGAGACTTGGCTTAGAAGCACATGAAGGTTAGTTCCATACAGTTCTTCAGCTGCTTAAAGGGAGACAGTATTTGAATTTTTGTCTGTACTTTTGTGATGAATTCTTTCTATAATCTTCTTCTGGGGGAAAAAAATGGTGCCAAAATTAAAAAAAAAAAAAATTAATTAATTCAGCTGAAGATTTTTCTTTTTCCAATAATTTTGGATGCTGAAATCAACCCACACACAGTCCCAAAGTTTATTAACACAGAAGCTTATGTGTCAGGGCCTGAGGGATAAGTGATCAGCTGGCTCACATGCTGCAACAGTGTACTCTGATGGCTCAATTTTAAATGTTTTTTGTTTTATTTTGCAGACCATAGGCAGAGAAACATGGCAAAATTAAATCAAAGGAGTCAGTGCAAGACAACTTGTGGCTTCTTTCACTGAGTTTGCAGAAACTGTTTCTCCCTGTTTCAAGTACAAAAGAAACTGCACAAATTGTTGAAAATAGAAGTGACTGGCCACAGAAAGAAATAGCTAGAAAAAGCAGACAAACACAACCCTGATGAAATCAGCAGCTTTCTCAGACCATCAGGTTTGTCTGTTTGATGGATGATCAAGCCCTGTTTGCAACTTCTAATGCCTATTTCAAATTTATCATTCATAAATCAAAAAGTCTTTGCAAATTCAAATGTGTCTGCAATTTTGTTAAGACAGATAAAAAAAATCATTTTTTGTGTTTGCTTTCAGCAACATTATTATAAGACATTGCATGAATCCTATTAAAAATGTCTTACTATTATTCCATGATTACATCTTTATATGCATATAGTTTTTCCCCACACTTGTGGCACCCAGGTTAAACATTTCTATAATAAGCCCAAAGCAATGCACAAAACAAAGAACAGGAATTATCAGTCCAGTACATTCAGAAATATATCTGACATGGTACAGTACTTTTTAGTCAAAGGTTTGAGGACAGAAACTGTGTAAAGCCATTTAGTCATGGAATTTACTGCTCAGATTTGGAACAGGTTGAGCAGAAAAGCTGCAGATGTCCCATCCCTAGAGGTGTTCAAGGCCAGGCTGGGTGGAGCTCTGAGCAAGCTGGTGTGGTGGAAGGTGTCCCTGTCCATGGGAGAGGTGTTGGAACTAGCTGATTTTTAAGGTCCCTTCCAACCCAAACCATTCCATGGTTCTATGATATTTCCTGAGGTGAAGATGTTTGTCTCTTCTAACAATCTGAGCCAGTTTTAACAAGCCTGGAAATTCGTGCTTGTTTCTGGGCCTTCTGGGGGCAGGTGGATGGAAAGAGACCTCCAACAGGGGTTGGATGTTATTCTATGAAAATTTCACATTCTCCACAGTGTGAAAAGACCTGATGATTCCCCTTAACAATCAAAATCCTGTTAGGATGACAAGCATTCACTGTGTCTTGAAACCAGGAGGAAGTTACTGTAATTCCTTCATAAGACTGTTATCTTGGGGATCAGGGTCTCTGGAAGAAACATCTCCTTCTAATGTGGCTGGCAACTCAGTAAAGCTGAATGCTGAGGGTGGAGAAGAAACATCAGAAGTTCTGGGAGCTGCTGCATAATTGGTCTTTGTCCCCTTTTATGTACTGCATAATGCTCCTCCCTAATTCCCCTGCCAGAAAAATGAGCCAGGTGTGTACAGAAAGAAGAAATATGAACTGTGGCAGTCAACAACCTGACTTGTGGAGGTGTGGAAAGGAGCCCACGCAGCAGCTGTGTTTTCCTTCCAGGAGCCTTGGAGAGTCCTCTTCTTTTCTGCCAGCCCCATGCCCTGGCATGACCCAGGCCAGGGCTTGCAGGCATCACACAGCCTTGTTTCCATGGAGGAAAGCAAGGCAAACTTAGCACACTAGCTCCTGTATCCCTGTCCAGCTGGCTGAATACAAAGCTAACCAGATTGGAGGAAACGAGTATCTGTGCACCCTGATGTGAGCTGAAATGGAGGGCATGAATCAGGTGTTCCCTTCTCCCGGCTGTGACAAAGGCGCTGTAAACTCCGAGAAAAGAGAAAAAACATGGGCAACAGTGCAGTAACATTGTAAAACTCCTTTGCCACACCTGTCAGAGCCACCAGTGTTGTTTTATAACTAGCTTCCTTTTCTCCAGGAAACATATTCAGTAGCCAAGGGTTGTGGGTATGTTCTAGTTCTGCCCTTGATCCCAGGTGTCTCCTCTGCACGGCCTTCCTCGAGGTTCCCTTTGATGATGCATGTCTAAACTTCTGGATGGGACACATCACTCAGCTTCTACGGGGTAAAGCAGAGAACAAAGGATAAGAACAGAGCAAAAGGTCTCTGTTTTCTTTGGGCTTCTAGTGCAGAGAAGGTGCAAGGTGGATAAGCTTCACCACCTTGCTCTAATGTGTACTGAATTAAAAAGAAAGGCCACAGAAAGTTGTCTTACAAATATAGCTTAATGGTCCACATTTAGGTCATGGAGACATTTTGTAATCATAATAAATCTTAAAATAGGTTAATATATCTGCTGTTCGAGATGGAGCACAGCTGTAGAAAAAGGTACAAAATATTTTATTCATAAGTCTAATAAGGCTGGGAACTCAACACGATTGACTGTGCTGACCTACTTTTCACTAATACCTGATCTCACACAGCTGTGCTGGTTGTCTCAAAATCAGTAGTACCACAGATGAACCTGCCATTCTGTCCTCTTCAGAGTAGTGAGCTAAAACATTATTTTTATCCCCAATGTTTTCTTCTCTGTGTTTTATTTGAAGTCATTGCAGTGATGGAATGATTTTTCTTTGTTTTTACTATCTGGTCAGACTTGCTGGCTTAGTACTTGCTGAATGTAAAAAAAAAAAACAAAAACCCTCAGCATGAAGCATTAAAATAATGTTGCTGTCTTTCTTGGAGCCTAGAATCCTACCTACTGTAGCATCACTACAAAAAAATTTGCAAAATACATATGCTTGTTCACTCTATTTTAAAACCATGTCCTGTCAGTGATATACTCTTTCTGTGGTGGAATTCAATATGCTGAAGTGTAAATTTCCTATCAATTAAGTCTTTTTAATATTAATTTATGGATACTCAAATTGCTGCCACTTATCTGAAACCTCTTACAAAATGGACTTTGATATTCTACGGATCTTTGTATAAAAAACAAAACTGAATTTGGCACTCCTCTCCGTTTTCCTTTTCCTTCTTCTAAGTAATAGCTTTTTTCTGTATTTTTATTCCTCACTGAAACAGAGCACTCTCCTTTTTTTTTTAACAAAGAGCAGCATGCTACGTGTTACATGCGCTAATGAATTGGCATTTATGAAACAGAATGTATACCGTATCTAAGACAACTGCTGTGAAAATGCCTGAGTTGCTGCACTCTCTAAATAGAGCACAATTATGGCATACGGTTGGAGTGCTTTTATCTGTACTGCCACTGCTGGAAATTTAACTGTCTATGTGACCTGAATATTTAGAGCCCAGTGGAAAATTCCATAAATGTAGTGCAGCTTCAGAGCACCTAGCAGCTGTTACAAATGTTATACCCGTTATACACCATTGCTAAATGGTACATATGAAGCCCCTCTCCCATTCTGGGTGTATTCTATCACTTCTACTTCTGCAGTATTTTAACACGCCCTTTGAAAAATGCAATGTCTAGGTGCTAAGTAGCTTGCATAATAATTCAGTAGAAGCCTTTCCTGTCTATATATTCATACTCCTTCCTGGCTGGGCACAGTTAATCTTCAAACTCAAAAATGCAGGAAGAAACTATATCATAGGTGGATCACATTTACTGTGTGCTTTTGTTTGCTTAGTTTGATATACATGCTGAAAGCCACTACTTAGCTGAGCAAACACAAAAAGAGAGGGAGCAGCTCTTCACAGTGCTAGAATGTTTCTTATTATAGTGGGATGGAGCAGAGGTGTAGTATATCCGTGGATACTCCCCTTCACTCTTGTTTGCTACAGGACTACACCGACACTGCAGAGAATCACTGTAATAGGAACTGCAGAAACAACAAATGAGAGAGCTTATGAGAGCGAAAGAGAGATTTTGTAAAGCATTGTCTTTAAAATAACACAGCAGTTTAACTAAGATTACACAGGCTTCAGACTGACTTCCTAACTAGTGATTCTTCCTGCCTCCTACTTATAGTTCAGTTCCTCCTGCTTTTAAGCTGTTGCAACACATTAAAAGACTCTTTGCTGCAGAGATGAGCAAAGTGCGAAATGTGGTGCACCCAACAGCCAGCCTGTTGCTGTAGCACTGGCTGCATAGAGAGACAGGGCAGGTGAGGAAGTGTTAGCTGACATCCGCCTGGGAGTTCATGACTGCCAGACTCAGTCTCAGTAACACAGAGGTATTAAACTTAGTGTAGAAGTAATGGCAGTTTCTCTACCTAAAAGCAAGCTCAGTGTGGCAAAGTAATACCTACATGGGGAGGAAGGCTATAAATTCCAAGCTCTTGCCTATCACTGAGCAGGACAAACACTGTTCACATCAGTCCCAACAGTACTTGTCTAGCTTGGTTTCATAGTCTTCTATAGGTGACATCATCTCTCAAGGCCATCTGTTCCAGCACTTCTCCATCCTTGCCTGTCTGAAGTGGGTTTTTTTTGTGAAATGCCTAAGGTGAATCTTTATTGTAGCAGTACATACCCATTACTACTTGCCCTAAAGGAGCAGAAACAGAACAGATTGTTCCCTTCCTCACTGCAATACAGCTTCTGCACATTGCTTCTCTCAGTAACTCCTTGTTAGTATTAATAAGAATCCTCTCCTTGATCTTTGGAATGGCGAGGAGATTGCATGTGTGGCTCTGCCAGTAAAAATGGGAGACCAGGGAAAGAGAGAGGAACTAACCAGCTGTCTAAATCAGGGTTATGGCAATCTGCCCAACATACTAGTGTAGGTCACAGTAGAGCTAAAAATAATCCTTGCTCCACTGAAGATCTTGCAACATTCCTACAAGGAAACAGTCCTTGAGTATTCCTTATCACTGGGAACACGATTGCAGGAGACCTTTCTTGTAGGAGATCCAGCCTTACAGACGGATTAGTTCAGTTGGTTAGAGCATGGTGGTGATAATGCCAAGGTCATGGCCACAGGCCATTCACTTATGAGTTGGACTTGATGATCCTTGAGGGTCACTTCCAACTCAGAATATTCTGTGATTTATGCAGACTAGACTAGTTACAAGCACTGCAAGTCAGCAATTCTAGGAATACCTTTTTCAATCAAATTCTGGTAAACTCATGAGATTTAAAGTCAAATTAATGTTTAAAAGAGGTGATGAAAATTATTTTATTTATTGGTTCACAATTTAGTACTGTGACCACCTCACACTTCAATACAATTGCATCGGATAACTGCACTACTGAAGCCTTCACTCAGTGTTCCCTGTCCCTGGCTTCTTTTGAATAATGCAGAGGCATCAGAGAAGGTTAATGTCATTGACTATATCTGTTCTTGAAATACTTTGCATCATCTCCGGGTCTTCACCAAATTCTCTAATGGACCACAAATGTTAAGTCCCATTTTGAGGGTCAGAGTCATGGCAAATGTATCAGTTAGAGAGCACTGTACTCCACAGCCATGTCAAAATAATGTAGTCATATCCAAGAACCTTGGGAGAACCAAGTCCAGCCAAAGGTGAATTTGACCTCAAAAAAATTTACCTGCAGAAAATACAAAATTTTTGAGTGTTAAATGAGAAAAATATTTGAGGGGATGACAGGGGATCTTTAACCAAAAGGATTTTGAAAAAAAAAATATTTTTTGGTACCACAAAGGCTCTCTAGCACAGGAGACACAAAATATCCCTGACCATTTAGGTATGATTTGTAATGCCCTCATGTTGTCAGTAGCTTTCTCAGTTCTGTGAGGTAAATTACACGATGTCATTAAAAGCAAAGCAACTCATGCAACTTGCTGAAGCTGCACATAATTAAAATGCAATGGAAATGCCTTAATGAAGGAACTTTCTTATAGTCATTTTCCCTTCAGGAGAGAACAGTATGTTCGTATACCAACAGACAGAAGCAACTACCTCCTGTAGACAGGGAGTGCTGATGGAGGAGTGGGAACTGAGAGCAATGCAAGGATCTGCTTCTTTCCCTTACTCACACACTCACACCACCCCTGAGATGACCCAGGCAAGGAGCCTGGGTGCACTACGGTCTTATATGCCCTGAGAAACCCTCAGTGGCATTAGCAAAGCTGGTGTCTCCATTCCCCATATCACACTGAGTACAAACCTCTCGTGGGGGCTCATGGCCAGATGGAAACATGGTCTCAGCAGTGTGGAGAGCCTGAGCCAGGGCCCAGCATGGGCCTGGGAAGGAGGCATTGTGCCAGCCCCAGCTTTGGGTTAATGAAAACAACAGTGACTTCTGAGAGACTCTTTGTACTCACTGGGATTGTAATTTATAGGCCCAGATATCTTCCAGTCCAAAACAATTAGCATCACCTGCCACCTATTTCTTTCTAATTATAATTTCTGATGTAAAGCACCTCTCACAGGACTTCAGCAACTTCTCTAAATTTCCCTATTACTAGTTTTACATAATAATAAAAAATTTAAGACAGTATTTGAGGCTTGTTATTTAATTCATATGCAAAACAAAAAAAATTTTCAGTGTCAGGCGTGTTACTGTCTTTTTATCACACTAAGTTAATAGCCTCACTCTCTTGAGAAACTGAATACAAATCCTGGTCTTATAGTACAAAGCATATTAGATTGGCTTTCCTGGGATTAAAATATTTGCTTCATCTTGAATTTATGACCTGACTTTTTTCCAATGTTGTACCCTGCTGCTATCCTTTCTCCTGAGGGAGTCCTTCTCACTTCTTTGAGAGTCACTAGAAGTTTTTGAAGAATCATAGAATTATGGAATGTTTCGGATTGCAAGGGACCTTTGAATATCATCTAGTCCAAACCCCTGCCATGGGCAGAGACACCTTCAACTAGACAGGTTTCTGAAAGCCCCATCCAGCCTTGTCTTGAACACTTCCAGGGATGGGGCATCCACAGGATCTCTAGGCAACCAGTTCCAGTGTCTCATCACCCTCATAGCAAAGAATTCCTTCCTTATATCTAATATAAATCTATTCTCTTTTATTTTAAAACCATTAATAAGATCAACACCAGAGACTCCAGAAACCTTACCCTCAGCAATGACATCATTAGTTAGTGTTATCCTTTGGGGAAGCACTCTTTCGCCAATTCTCCCAGTTTAATTGCAAATCTTTGAAAAACTCAGATCCTGGATTTGTGGGACAGGAAATAAAGCATTTTACAAGAAAAAAATGTTTGGAAAAAGGAAACTATCACAACACAGATAAAAATTATTTAAATGTTATTTTAAAGCACTTCTGGTTTTGAAACTAACCTGAAAATTTTGCTTCCCTCTGACTGGTGACACTAAGCACAGTAAACAAATCCTAAAACTGTGCATGTTTGTGTACTTAATTCCAATGCCTTGTAAAAGGAATGCAATTGACAGCTACCATGGCTGTATTTGGAGCAATACTTGGGGTAATTTTGCTAAAGTGAAAGATTTTCTTTCATTGGAGACCAGAAACATAAAGTGGTTTTTTGTTGCAGTAATGTGATAAATCTGGGGTTTCCACCGAACCTCCCATCCTTATATTCACCCTGATGTCTTTTATAATGAGAAAATCTCACTACAAATCTCTAAAACTGTTTCGTGCCCCACAGTTTTCTTGGTTGAGGTTGGAAGGGAGGATGACTGGCAGGAGCAGGAAGGGTTAAGGCTCTCAGGCGATACAAAGCACATAAAGTACTGTTGATCCAGCCCAGCCCAGCAATGACTAATGGCCATGGCAGCCATATAACAATATATATGAAAGCAGCTGGTGTCTCCCAGCAGTTCTTTCTTGTGAGTCCCAGTGGCACTGAGTGGTGACACGTGCCCAGGTGTCTTACAGTGATAGCCCTGCTTGTGGCCAGGCTGGAACTCCTTGAACTGGTGCTGCTGGGTCTGACCTCAGAGCAGACAGGCAGAATGAGGACGCAGGGTTCTTGTACTGTTGTCACAACCCCTTCCCCCTGCAGTAGTAGCTGGCTATACCAGCTGTGGATTAGAACCCCGGCATTTTAGGGGCTCCTGTAGAAAGTGTAACAGAAAAGCAGTAACAGAAAAGGGATCCCTGCACTAAGGACTTTCCAGGCTAAATATCCACCCTGTACACAGACAGCTTCATTCCTTAGGCTACCTATCTCAAGCCCTTTCCCCAGTTAGAAGCATTGTTGGTCGTTTAAAAGGATAAAAATTCAGTTTCATCTTTGTTGTCTGGTTCTTATTTCATGTCTCAAAATTCCATACGGATAGTTATGGACCCGTGGAGGTTCTTCTGTACTTTTTGATTTCTATCTATGTTACCTTGTAAGAAATAAAACATGAAACTGAGTCAGCAAAAAGCACACAGGCAGCAATTCCCCATCCTATGTTACATGTGTATAGCAAGAATAAACAGCAGATGTCAGCACTAATCCAGAACTTGAAATCACAGAATCACAGAATATGCATGGAATTTAATGAGGCCCCACTTTACTGTCCTCAAAATGCATATGATTAGACTGTGAAGCAACTCATAGAAACTTCTGCTTGGAAACACAAATATATTTCTATTTAAAGAACCTTAATAAATTTTATGTATCACTTCTACATGAGTACCCTTAAGTGCTCTAGCTAGGAAGGGAGCATCCATCTGTGGATAGGTTTTTTGCTTCAACTGTGCCCTTAAAGACCACTAATTCCATACACCTCCCTAAAAATGGAATTATTTCTAAAAAGTGGCTATAGAGGAAATAGTTTGGTAAAGGGCAAACACAAAGGTTCAAGAGAAATCTAAGGAGCAAGAAGTAGCCTTGAAGGTGAAGGACAGAGAATCAGAAGCCTCTTGGTGCAGTTGGCAGGTGGGGGCTGCAGTTCAGCCTTGCTTTGGGGTAGAACAGAATGGGACAAGTGAGTGAAATGGGTGTAAAAACACAGTTTCTGCAGCCAGATGTAGAAGGCTCCCTATCAGTGAAACAAGACCTACAAACCACCGGTGATTTTCCTGGAAATAAAGCATAATTTAGCTGTGCAAGTGCACACAAACCATGTGCACCTGCATGCTGAACTACACGAAGGTGTGGGAATAGGAGAACAGAATCGTCCCTGGCTAGTCACCAGCACTTTGAGGTCAATGCATGATGGATTCCTTCCAGAGCACATGCGGCATACGCCAGCACATTGCCTCCCAGTCCCTGGAGACTCTTTCACCTCTTGAAAAAGAAGAAAAAAGAGCATTTGAAATGTGTTAGAGATTGCATGGGTGTTTCCTGCCAGCACGAAGCACAGTGCATTCTTCAGGGTTTTGACCATTGTCACTAGAGATACAAGAACCTATGCAATACCTATGATAGAGCCCAGGATTGCTCTTTCTGATATCTGTGGTGGGATCCCACAAATCCTGCAGCAATCTGATTCCTGCAGCAAATCATCCCTGATAAGACTGCTCCGAACACGAATCTTTCAAAAATAGGAAAAAATACTAGTTAAAAATAGTAGCAATTTTTATATCAGTGCTTAGAAATACATGGGCTTATTCTTTGTGGGTTTTTTCCAAGCCTTCTGAAGCATGTTCCATCAAAACCAAAAAATGACAGGCTTAATGGATTTATTATCTACAACTTCAGCTTTGTCTCCAAGGATCACGTGTTCCTCAACTGACATTGAATGGAAGAGGACAAGAAATATATCCAGGATCAATTATAAAAGTAAAAATAGCTTGGCTATTTAAAATCGTCTTAGTTCTGGTTAGAAATGCAAATTGACAGCTGTTTACATCATGAACTTAAAAAAATCAGATAGTTCCTCCTGAGCCAAGATCTAAATCTCAGTCTGAACAAACTGTCAAGTTGCCTGTAGCTAGCTTTACTTCTCAGCAACCACCACCACGTTACATCCAAGTGCCTTCCCTGCCTTTCTCTTCTTCCTGAACTTCTTCGCTCTGTTATCTAAAAAAAAAAAAAAGACAGTAGGCTGTTTTTATTAACTAGTAAAACAATTGAGTTTGATTCATCTTCCCTGACCAGAAGAACAGAAGAGGTCATCAATCTTAACTTCTCTGTCAGCACAGATACGTCAAATCAGAATTAAGTGGTGGAAAAATTGTTGAGGGAGAAAGTGGAAAAAATAAGACAAACAAAGTGGAAGACAGTTCTCAGAAGAGAGGGAAAGAAAAGAACTACTGCTGAGCTGCTATGCTGCCACTAGTTGATGCTCTGTCAGGCTGGAAGCTTCATTTTTCAGGCAAAATCAGAGAAACTGTGATACCTGAGAAGGGCTGCAGGCTTTTCATGAATTCAGACAAAACAGAAAATTAAATTAATTCTCCTGTGAATTAACAATGCTTTTATCTCCATTTCTATAATAATAAAGAAATTCTCCTTTGAAATTAGTTACATCATCTTTTCTTTGCAGGATACTCCAGTGGAGGATCACAGTCCTCTCCTGCCTTCACCTGTGAACTGTTCTCCTCAAGGTGTCTTCTCTCATCTTTAGTGGTGACTGGCTCTTTTCCAAACCAAAACACATAAGACTGAATTTTCTACTAATTTCAGCACTTCTTTATGCACAACAGATGTTCTTATGCATTACCCCAAGGGATAGTATGAGCTCTGTTACACTGTGAAGATGAAGAAATTTGGGCAGCTCCACAAGTAAAGTTAAATCACATACTCTATCTACCATAAATGCCCTACGTCTAGACTTCTGATATTAAAAGTATTAACAAAAACTTCAGCTGGTCTGTATTACCACTCCAGCAATGACAGAATAAGAACTGGATTAAGGTATATTACCTCGATAAGTAGTTAAAATTCTCTACTCTTTGGATGCCCTGCCAGCCAGAAGAAACATCGAATAGCTGATGGATGACTTTTTAAATATCTCAGTGGCAGGCAAGGTTAGCTCCAAACCAAACACAAAGCAACAATCTGACCACACATACACAAAGGTGAGCTTTATGTCAGAAACTTTTGTAAATACTAACAGCCAGGTGAAAAGAGGATTTTAGCCACTGAAGAATGTCTAGGAATCTGGGAGACCTTGAGGACAACAATACAAAGGCATACTATGTAGAAGGTTCTGTCTTGCAGCATATCTTGATATCCTAAGTAATTTCTTTTCATTTGGACAAGGCTTCAGCCGGACCTTTCTCATCAGAAATGTACCTCATTCATGCACTGGGGGAACAAATAAACTGCATTATCTGTTATTTGAGAGGGAGGAGGGGAGCATTTAGAAAGGGGCTTATTATCTAAGTAGTGTTGGCTTTGTGTCCCAAGTAATTTTGATCCCTCCGGTCATTTCACATGAGAGAAAGCAGCAGCCAGAAGCCAGACTCTGCAGAGCACTTCCTCCTCCTATCCCTTCCTCTGAATCCTCCTAGGGAGGAGAGGACAGATGTTTCTGCACTGCCAGTACCCACAGGGACCTTCAGATGAAGAGACCCCAAAGTCTGTCAGATGTTCCTGACAGTTTCCATGAATGAATATAAATTAACATAAATATGCCAAAAAACTTCATCCTGGTGGAACGGAACAAGAGAATCACCTAATGTAAGGAATGCAAATGTTTTCAGTTCACTGCTTTCTTCCTGAAACTGTCCTGGGCTACTAAAAAGTAATTATTGATATATAGAAGTGTACTGGGTGCTAAAGAGAGCTTTCAAAAAGCAGAGATTTTATGAAGGTAGAGCTGTAATTTGTGTGCAAACAAGTGAGACAGGTTGAATTTTTTCAAGCACTTTTATAAACAAGGCCATTCATGAAATGCTGAGTGAATTGGAAGTAGGTGGTTCTCTCAGGAATGCTGTCATACATTTTCTTTAAAGGAGCTCCTGTTCATTCAGTAGCTCTTTTGTGTGCCTTTATTCCTTATCTGTGATCCCATCTGTCACAAGACCTTCTGTGTTCTTAAATATTATCTCTTATGAGACCACTCCAGTATAAATCAGATTAAATATTTATGTGTGGCATAACTGTGTGCCAGTGAGCAGAGTGAGTGAATGTGAGAATGAAGGCATGTGTAGTTACACAAAGGCATGACTTCATATAGAAAAATATGCAACTTCCATCTGCTTGCAGGGATACCACAATTTCTTGCTTATCACTTTACATCACAGAACCACAGAATTAACTAGGTTGGAAAAGACTTTTGAGATCATCAAGTCTGACCTACGACCTAACACCACCTTATCGACTAAACCATGGCACTGAGTGCCATGTTCAGTCTTTTTTTAAACACCTCCAGAGATGGTGACTCTGCCATCTCCCTGGGCAGACAATTCCAGTCCCCAAAGGAGTTTATCAGAAAAGCATGTTGACAGAATTGTGCCAACCATCCTTTTTGGATAAGAACACAGGCATTTTCGGATTTTCAGGACATTTGACTGGTTTTAATTATCTGCAGTGGAACATATTCTAACAGCAGGTTCTTTAAGCAGCCCTCTCAGAAAAGTAGAATTTACCTCATTCATCCATTCAGAGAGATAAAGTGCTGAAAAGAATTGTGTATTCTATCTAGTAAAGACTTTTATAATTTCACATCTTTTGTCATAGCATTATCACTTATACTTTGTTTTAATAACAGATCGCTGCAAAACCATGATCAGTTCTTCAATATTTTGTTTTTTCCTTACTAGCTGCCCACTGATTCAAAGCCTTATTTAAAGAGAGAGTAACTCTTTTCCTCCCAACTGACCATAGGGAAAAATTCAGAATAGGATCTGAGAGCTTCATATACATTCAAGAATTTAGTTGCACATACTGGCAGCTATGACTGTCCCCATCTTTGTATCTGGAGAACTAAGGAGGAAGGACAGAAATCAGATTTACTCTAAATGCCTATGTTAAGAAAATGAGGGTGTGAATGTAACAGCTCCAGCTCTAAACAGTGATTTTGCAGTAATTCCAAGTCGAACACTTGACATACTGCCTCCAGGTCCCTCATGACCCTCTTATTCCTCTGCTCTCAGACTCATGAAAAAGCATCCTTTGCTTCAAGATCCTCTCTGCCTTCCACTCCTTTTGCTATGATTTATACCCAAACTTTGGAAGAGCATTTGGGCAGCAGGGGTTTGAGATCTGAACTGACCAAAGCTCAATAGAGAGCTGGCTAAGTAGGGATCTGAACTTGAACTTCTCACTTCTTATAAAGTCATTATAGCAAAAAACCAACTACCATCTCCATCAATACTTGGACTTAGTTGAATTTGAAGGAATCTTGGTTTTGTTAAGAAAGGTAAGTTCCAGAAGTTATTTCATGGAGGGTCTCTTCATTTTTGGACCCTAAATTCTCTCAAAAAAGGTGTAGGTGCTGAATCAATCCGGTAGAAAATCATGGGCATACCCAGGAAGAGGGTATTTTCAATGTACTTTCTACCCTGTGCATTTTTATGTGCTTATTATTTACTTCATTTCCTGCTGAATTCTGTGTTCTTTAATGCCTCTAATTCAGTCTTGTTCTGAAGCTGCACGTCTGCCCAACTGCTGCATATTTTATGGTATATCTTTAAAAAAATTCCTCTCCTTGTGTGTGCTCTTCTCAGTACCTCGCAGAACTCTCTGTCTCACAGCTTCCATCCTGCTAGTCTGTTTTGCTCCATATATTCATATATATTCTAGGACATCTCCCAGGCCATATTTTGGTTCTTTCTGGTTCAGCAAGAGATGGTCTCAGCAGCTCCAGTTGTGACGTCAGGACAAGTCCTTCACATCTCACAAAAGGCTTGCTTTGCTTACCCAGAAATAGCAAGAGCTGGTTTGTTCCCAAGAGAAGATTCCTCTTTCACACAGGAGTGATGTAATATTCGATCCAAAGCCACAGGTGGTGCTCTGGCAGCAGATCTTAGAGGCAGTCTACAGCAATAGCAGCAGCCCTGGATGCTTGAACACTCATGAAACATGCCAAAGAGCTTCTCCTTTCTTACCAAGCTGTCAGCAGGGGCCCTGAGTATGCCATCTCCTTCCCCTGCCTCTGGTGGGACCATTTTTCTTGTACTGTTACAGGTCAAGAGCAAAACCAGAAAGCCATTGTACGCTACTTACCTTATCAGGTGTATCTACCTCATCCCAGCTGTTGACATGTCCAAGTTTCCCATCCAACTTCTTACAAATGCACACTTCTGGTTATTATAAAAAAAATTAATACTTTGCAGAAGATCACTAGCCCAAACAATGCGCAAGTCTAACGCAGTACACCTAAATTTTGTCCAAGTTAAGACAAAGGGCCAAAACTGCTGAGAAATTTAGATAGAAACTCAGCCTGGCTTGGCCAGAAACACTGCTCAACTGTCATCTCCTTCTGGACCAACACAAGCAGCCTGTGAGACCTTCCCATAAGCCTGATACTTCCATCACAACACAACATTCCCATCTTTTTTATGACATGTAGCCAGTGCTACCATTTGTCTCAACAGTGTGAAACAAACTGGGAAGACCTATGGGAGCAGTGTTACCCCCAGATCTCTGCTACCTACTGCCCCAGCTGGGGAATACCGTGTGGCTAAGAGCACTCCCCTGCTCCTGCACAGCACCCAGCTGAGGCTGCAGGGCTGGTGCACATGCTTAGTGCCCACGTCCCTTAGTGTGTGCTGTGGCTGTCCCTCACAAAAGTGGAGATGAACTCATAGGTTTCCATTCACTGCAGCTTCCCTCCCATGGGACAGCCATAACACCACAACCACACTATTATAATTGGTAACACATCTGACCTGATGTTTTCCTGTTCTTTTACAGAATTTGTCCATAGCCTCAGAAATGCTGTAAGGTAACTCAGCTATTGTGTTACTTCTGATATTACTGCTGATTGTTCTATCACAATCTGCTGAAATAGGCAAAACTATCCCACAGTTACTGATGCAGCTGAAATCTAGTTCATGCCAATAATATTAGTATTTTAGTGCTTGATTATAGAGGAAATTAAACATTATGAAAAAATATTAAATACTCAGATAAAGAAAACAAGAATGCTCAATATATCTACTTCTCCAGAAAAAAAGCAGCATGCTTATTTTAAGTATAATCATCATATAAGCAAGGGGAGATTGTAACAAATATTTTGATGCTTGATTGATGCTTTTAATATTTTGATGCTTCTAATTTTTACGTCCCTTTTTACTCATTTGTGGACATTCGGGGTGGGGGGTGGTTGTATGCTTTTAAAAACTCTGAAAAGCAAGAATACTGGCCTAGAAATTCTTGGAAAGTACGCAGGTGTGCCATGTAGAAAGGAACAGCTTTGATGTATTCGAGGAAGTGCTCCTGCTGAGCTGGCATTTTATAGTTTGTTTCTGTCCAAACCGAATGGCTCGTGCTGATTCATTAGCAAAGGATCAGCTCTTTGCCAGATCACACTTCTCCATGCCATCTGCTTTTGCCAGGTACTAGCAGTTCCTCTACACGGCATGTGCATAGCCTCTCCAACATACCCATATATTAAAGCCAGTGGCAAAGGAATACCAGGGTTGGTTTTGCCTTTAAAACAGATTAGTTAAATGTATGGCAACATTTGTTAGAGTTGTACCAAATTCCAAAGATTTTCAAGACCTGCAGTTTGCATGACAAACATGTACCAAAATGTGTACCGAAACCTTTCTTCGATTAGGCAATGTAAACATGTCTACTTCTGCATCAAATATGCAGAGTGTGTTTTGGTCAGATGCAAAGCTGTCTTTGTTCTAAATGACCACTATTTCTAATGTGAAACTCCAGACTCCTCTCCCATTGTTTTGTAACATCTCTGACTCTAATCCTCCATTTTTCATATTGTTCACCAGCAGCACCTCCTCACTCTTCACCAAAGCTTCTATTCCACTCAGGAGTTTCCACCTCTTACCCCACTTTTGGGTGACGGAAGTGATGCCTGTGGGGCCATCTTAACACAGATGTCTTCCCATTTTGTAAAATGTTATCCTATCGTACCTGAACCCTAAAAGGGAGAAACTGAAACTCCACCTAGCAACTCTGTTTCGTAACATCAAAAGTTACACCAGGGTCCAAGTTTCCTGCCATCTGTCCTGCTGGCTGCAAATTATATTTCCTTTACCTAAAAAAAAGTTTGATTGTTTTAGCAATCCAATGTTTTTAGTATTTTTTAAAAATAGTTTGTAAACATGTCTAAAAAGAAATGGGAATCTATTATCTCTGACAACATCACTGGTGCTACAGAAGTGTTTCAAAATATCTCGGTCTTTAAAAGATGCATCTTGCAGGTATTAAAAGCAAGAGGAGCATCACCAGTTGCAGTGATGGAAACCTACAGAGAGCCAAGACACGCCCTCCCAGCGAGGAGAGCCCAGAGCTGTTCTGGGCAGCGTGGAGCTGCCTTCTTCAGCGAAGAGCTACTTCCCCATGGTGGTAGCTGCCCCTGAATGTGAACCTGTCCTCTTTTCAGCTGCCTTTGAGCGTTTTAACCTAACATCTTTTGCCTCACCATTGGAGTAGTAGAATATTTTGGAGGAAAAGTGCCGAGTACTGAATATTATCTAATAGTTTAAACTATGAGGTGTTGGAATGGTTTTAGTATAAAAACATGGTAGGAACACTGGACATCCAGGTTGACTTACACTATTTACACCAAACTCACTGCATTTTTAACATGGATTACCCAGAAGGCTTTCATTAAACAGATTTCACTTCATGTCTGTTTTGCACCTCTGGAAGTATAACCGTTCCTCTGTAAGCAAGCTGGATGAGACTGCACATGGGAAGGCACAGAAGTCCATGTTCAGTGTCTTTCTAGATCAAGGAAGCAAGCCATTGTGGAATAAACCAGGCATATATGAAATTAATTTTCTACCTGACCTCCAAAGATTAAACAGCTTTTCTTGGTCTAGTGTTTGTTTGCAAAATTATGTTAAATTATCCCCTCAAATTTGTGCATAAGATGGATGCATGTTTCAGTATCTGGGTGATACAGGACTGCTTGACGTAGGGGCAAGGTGATATTTAGCTAAGCATTAGAGACATGTGAGGAGCTGATGCCTGTCTCTAAACCTGTGATTTACCAGAGCAAACAAGTGACCAAAAGGGCACATGACTGAGTAGTTCAGCAGTTAATTATGACTGGAGTAGACTTTGAATACCTGTTCTAAATTCCAGCATCATTTCTGCATTCTGCATTAAACCACCATCAGTTAAAATAAAAAAACAAGTCATGGGGAAGGGAAGCTTGAGTCAAGGGAGGTTCTCTGTCCCCCACAGTAGGGAAGTTCTCCTGTGCATCCTTGCTCTCCACCCTGCTTTCTGGGAAGCCTGAGTCTAACCAGCAATGTGGCTCCACTCAAGAAGGCAAGTGAGAGACCGAGAAAAGGAGAAGCTGTCAATGTTCAGCCCACGGTATCTAAAAGCCAAATATGTTGACACAGAGATCCTCTGCACTTGATTTCTTCTGCAAACTTATGGATAGCTGAGGTTTTCCAAAAATTGTCATTACATTTAAACAGTTCTGAGTAGACTTCAAGGCAAAAGGAGTTATCTTTCAGGGTAATCTGAGCCTAACTATTTCCACCTCAGCATCTATGTAGAGTGAGTATGTATTTCAAAACTGTCTGTAAGTGGCAACACAATGCTGTACTATTCGTTCAATTAGTTACTTAACACACAGATAGACTCAAGATAATATGCTCAGCTATATTTCCAAGGTCTTCTGGAGGCAGGCCTCAGCTTACTTTTCATATGTTTCGAACGAAATGAAAGCTGTGTGGGTGCAATCCATGGTCAAGCTTGACCGTCTATTAGCTTGGGCCACACAGCTCCTGCTGGACTCATGGCATGAGCAGAGCAAGGAGACAGCTGCCTGAAAAATACAATTTAGGCATCCACTCTGACAGCAAAGTGTTATTGACTTCACAACATAGAAATTTGAAAAATGTATCATTTAAATAAACAAAGGAGGGCTAAACATACTTATTGATTTATTATCTTCTCCACTGCAAATTCTGCAAGTTTAAGAGTATGTTTGAGCCACCAAAGATTTAAGTAGCTAACGAATGAGACACAGCTTCACCAAAAAGTAAGTGTCTTTCTGAGGAATACAAATAGAAAATCTGAAATAGCTGTTATAATTTAAAAAGAGATGGAACCTGAATCTTTAAAAACATATTTTACACTTTCTACTTCACGACTCCAAGGTGCTGCCAAATTGCATGAGTAGATGGCAGCCAAAGTAACGATGGGCGTTTTCACTTGCTCTCTCCTCTCATACACATATCACACATCACACATACAGAGAGAGAGAGATGATTCATCTGAGTGGAATTTAAATGAAAGGATTTCTGGGCATTTGCTTTTCTATTTTACTCTCTAAGGTCCTCAATTCTTCTAAGAAACAAGTCAGTCCTGTTTTGTCCCTTGACACATCAAGAAACTTAGATTAACCTTGAATTGAATAGAAATGAAGGATGAATAATGGAGTTTTGCAGATGGCTAAAATAATATTTGTCTTTTAAACATTTACTGATTACATGGCAGGATTGAGATGTTAAGTAATTCCAAGTATTTAAATGCAAGAAAATACATAACCCCTCAGAGGCAATAAGTATCTCCATTTGCTAAAGCTCCTTCTTCCTCTTGTTATGGTCATCCTGATACCTACATACCTTACATCAAGGCACAGTAGTCCAAGGGATGAAAGAAAAGAAAACATGTATATGCTAATGAACATATGTGGAAATTTTAAAAGAACAACGCTCTTTATATTTCCTCAGCAGAAAAAGCTTCAAACTCTCAAACCTGGCACTTTGAAACCTGAAAGTATTCATCTATTATTCAGGCACCAAAATATGTAAATTTTTCTTTTATATAATTTTGAAATAAAGGGCTTTATAACATGCACTAACGATTTGCAGCAGTTAAGTCACAGCTATTTATTCCCTGAGGAACTGGGTTACCAACTCTCCATCTTGATTTTCATGAGGCCTTCATATTTGTATTTTTCTGGCACTTAAAAATATCCTGTCTATGCTACCTTATCTACTGTGAAATTGATCGCTTGCATTTTCCCCACCCAGTTTTCTTTCCTTCTGCAACAAGACCATGTGGCTAAAATTTAATATCCTCTAAAGGTCCCTTACAACCCAAAACACTTTCTGATTCTATGATTCTGTGATTCTATGACTCTATGATTCTATGATTCTATGATTTATTCAAAGCAACAGTTATATGCAGAAATTTTTGGACACCTTTTATGTTAAAGAATAAAAAATAATTTTATTTTTAATTAAACAAAATTAATTGTTTTATCTAGAAACACTTTATAGGTTTCAATACTTTAACCAGCATTAGAAATCTGCTTATACCTAGTTGAAATCTCTTTGAAGTTATTTCAATTGATCTACTTTCCTGTAATTTTAAATGTCACCAAAATTAAATTTTTCAAGTAATCATTGATAAGATCAGAAAGCAGTGGTGACAAAATAATTTTTAAACAAGAAACATAGTAAGTTATAGAAAACTCATAAACTGCAAATAAACTAATCTCACCAAATACATTGCAAACAAAAAAGCATTTGAATAGATCCACAAAGAAATCAATATACACTGGGTAAGATTTTGCACATGTAGACTTAGGTTTTAGATAATTTCGTTTTCTTATGCAGCTTATAATGTAATGTTTTATCATACTGGAAATTTCAGCTTCCTTGAAATATCCTTAATCCCTTTGATGTCGGCTTGTAATTTCCTTTACTTTTAGTGTATATACTTACTGCTACTTTACTATATTTCCAAGTTGATATTTCTGTACTGTCCCATGCCCATGATCCAAGAAAGTGTTAATCATGTATATGTTTACATGCTTTCCCAGATATTTTTGAACTGCAACACAAAATCTGAACTCCACATATAAATTTAATGTTTAATTTTTCTTTTCAAACTCAGTGTCTGAATTGGCTTTTTCAGCTTCAAAATCCAAAATATTTCTTTTATTCAATAATTATTAATAATTATGATTTAACTATGTTTTAGGTACTTTGTTTTCTTCCCACTCAAGATATAAATATTTCCACAGTGACAAGTAAAATATGTCATCTCATATTTCACAATAAATAAAGCCTGAATAAACATGGGCAAGGTAACTGTTGCTGATTAATTTTACAGACATGTCTCTAGATTTTAAAATTCACCATCAGTCATTAATTGCGACAAAAGTTTTATGATCCCTTTGGTCAACAACTATGAATTAATGACAACCACAAGGTAGGGAAGGTATTCAAGTTCATGAGGTCATCTCCTTTTCTTCTGAATCTGGTTGCATTTTGTTCTCTGGCAAGCCAAGGCAGACTGATCACCACAAAGTATTGTACTAGTCTCAACTCAGAGAAATCATAACCAGGAACAGTTTTAAATTATCACTTTATAAATCCCTTTTTTCCCTACGTTGTAGATGGAGACTCCAGCATTTTAGTGCTTTCTACATAATTACATGGTGCAGTCTCTGACAATTTAGCCAGCCAGGATGTTTGACTTATGTTCTATCATTTCGTTCTGAGCTTATTTAACCCTTCCTTGACATTGCTGTAACATTGTGGTCAATTTTGAAACCATGTAATTGTTGAAAATAAAAAGCTGTAATATTTTTCTTTTTGAATTTTTCTAAATAAATATTGCAATTTTCAGGGTACTTCTAGGCTCAAACTGGACCTCAACCCATTATTAGCTTCAGCCCATCTCATACAGCATATCCTAACCATGCTGGATTTAAATTGATTTGTCTGTGGGCTCAGAAAGGGTTACAACCTCCTTAAGAGCAATAGGCTAATTCAGAGAAGTGAAAACTAAAATGCCACTCAGGTATCTATAGGCAATCTTTTCTTCTCCTGTTCTTTATCCTTTGTGTCGGATTTCCAGAGCTGTCTATGATAAGAAAGAACATGAACCTTCCAGGCTATTGAAAATTGTGTTTTGAAGAAAAATAAAAAAAAAAAGATAGCCTACTAAACCAATAATGAATTTATGTTCTTTATTTTCTTATATTCCTTACGGATTGCAGCTCAGGCGGAACTAATCAGTCCCAGCCCACACTAACACCAGACTGTCCAATACTTCCCATTGCTGACCTGTGATGTAAGTTCCTTATAACTTTGTCCAGTTTTATTTGGGCTGGATTTTTTCATGGCAGATAACAAGCTAAGACAAACCCTTTATATGCCTATACATAACTTCCATGCTTCAACTGCTAATGAATGATCACTATTAAGGAAAAATATGACCCGGTAAATCTCTTAAAGTTTTGAAATAAAATCTAGAACTTTAGCAGTGTGCTTGTTGAGCTGGGGGAACTACCTTCCGTAGCCAGCCAAACAAAACGTTCTGGAAAAATTTCTAGTGGGAACAGCTACAGACAATACTTCATTAAATACTATGCATATTTATAGAAGGACATGACCTAAGAATTCACTGGCATTCTTGATTCTTGCATTTCTATATCCCTTGAGTGCTTGAACTCACAGCCTTAGAATTCTGTTAAGAGAACTTTTGTATGTATGTTGATGTGTGTATTTCAGTTTTAGCTATAAAATAATCTTTAAAGAGAGATCAAGAATATAAGGCTACATAAATTCAAGAAATATCAGCCATAAATGGATTGTATAAAAGTTATATCAGAAAAAAAAAGCAAGATTGTTCTGCTCATTTAAACATCTTCATTTCAGAGAGGCTTGTGAAACAGGTTGTGTAAAATTATGAAACAGATTGTGTAAATAAGATTCTCTCTTCATCTTGCAACTTTTTCCCCAGAATTTGGTATAAAAAGTATACCAGTTAATATAGTTTGTGCAAAATACGGTACACTGAGTCCTTTCCTAGGAAACAGAACGACTGCACTGAGTCCAGCCACTAATTACTCCAATTAAATGAAAAGCCAGACAACTAATTTCACTTTTAACCATGAAATCCTGAGTAGACTCCATTTTACTTTAAGAATAAATGCTTCTAACTTGAAATATTTAGAACTGCATTATTCCTAAATATATCCAAATTCAAATTTAGTTCTTGCTGAGATTTTGAAATACTCTGTTTAGATTAAAGCTAATAAAAATAGCTTAATAAAAGCTAAAACATGAACTATGGTGATACTACTATTGGCATTTGAATGTTTAGAATAACACTTGTGTGTGTAGATATATATATATATATATATATATATGTACATAATAAGGCATTGTAGATGGCCAGATAAGTTGCCAAGGCAGATGAGAAAAGTAGATAGATCTTGTTCATGTCTTTGGTACTAAATTCTTGCCAGAGCCTTTGCAATTTATTTGCAAGGTCTCCATAGATTTTAGGATGTTGGGCCAGGGGCTTGGTGGCTGGGTTTGGGGTTCTGGACATTTTAAAATATTACCCATCAGAAATTTTTCTAGATAACCTTGCCAATTTTCCTCTTATTTATTTTCCATGTTCATACAGAAAATAAGAACTGCATCATTCTCTTCAGACAGATATTTTTTGGAATGTCACCATAATTCTCCTCCCTTCATCTTGTAACACCAATAAACTTGTTATTTATCTCATGGTGTTCCATCTTCTAACTCAGGCAAACACTGGTAATTTTGGCAGAGATTTTAACTTAGCTGCGGTAAACCTCGCTCCCTATACCTGGATCCGGTCACCGGCTATCACATATCCCATGAATGCACCAATGCATTGCAAGCACCTAAAAATCTGCATTTAAATGGTAAGAAAACACCTCAGGCTGCAGCCCAGACCACATTAGGTGCTTGAGCTAGGCGTCTGGTAGCGTGTGAAGGGGAGTTTGCTGGCTGTGGAGCTTTGGCTGGGGCTGCCTGAGACAGTCAGGAGTCTGAGTGTTGACACAAGGGTGGGGGGGTTTTCTACCCCATTAACATGTTTAATAATGTCTTATATTACTTCTCAAGGAATCTCAATTTCAGGACAGGTCACATTTTGTTTAATATGCACTGAAACTAGAATAAACTAACACAGATACTTCTTACTCTGTTCTAGACTAATACTAAGATCTCCTGCTTTTAAAATACGGTCATCAGTCTTTTGATATGACATTGTTCAAGGCCATTTAATATGTGTAGTTCCTTTAGAAAACAATATTTCTCCATGCTTAACAAAACATTCCTGGAATAAGAAGGTATTCTGCATTTCACCCTTCCAGCCTCAGAAATCAACTGGGCTTGTTGCATGTGTGTTTTATTTTGTTTGGCTCCATTTTTCCCTTAGTCTGGAGATCAAAAAAGCAAAGCTGTTCTGTAAAAATAAGGCCTGTGTGAGTTGAAATGAAAAAAAAGGGGAGAGAAGGGTGAACATTTCATTCTATGTGAGTCGCACCTAACAGCTTTATTAACAGTGTGCTTCAGATGTTTTGCATTAAAACTTAATATAGAGAATGCTGAATGAGTACCAAAATCAAGGGCATTGTTGGATAAATGTGCCCAAGTTCTGATTTATTCTGACATAAAATTGCTCGCCTGCAATTAAAGGTTCATTATTCTACCCTAAGACATAAGTAAATACTGATAATAAGGATTTAAATTATCATAATGGTTTGTATGAATTCTATCAATTTTTATTCTCTTAGTTTCATGCTTTTAAAAGCCATTATATAGTGATATTAGTATTGATAATTACTACAAGCGTACATTAAATACTCTGTTTTAGTCTCATCCCAGTATCTGCCTGTACTTACAAGCAGCCTGACTGTCTTCCACAATCTGCTCCACCATTTTCTTATTGCACATTTTTAATTTTTCTTCTAGATATCCGTCTCTCTTACTTTTCATGCCAAATTGTGCTACTCTCTCGCTTGTCCTGTGGCTAACATATATTTTTACAGAGTAAGACACCAGAGGGCTGAAAGGAAAGACTGAGGAAGGAAAGGAGGGAGCTAAGAGACTCCTGGAAAAAAAGGTGTGCTGATTTTCCAAGTGGAGGGATGATGATGCAGCTGCTGGAACACACTGGCTTAGAACACTGTGACAGTTTCTTATCTATTTTTGCTGTATTACCACATATCAGTAGCCTCATAAGCTTTTCCTCTTTCAAAACATCTCCATTTTGGCTCTGGAGGTAAAATGTCCTGGAAGGTTTGAGCTAAAAAAGTGGTAGGTTTTTACGTAGACTCAAATTAATGAAGCCATGCTTTTCCAAAAATAAACTAATTTGAAGGTGTCAAGACTTAAACTCTTGTTATTGACTTATTTTTATTTGATTTTTTATTTCAAAAGAGAGGAATAACCACAAAAGCAAACCTGGAAATACTATTTAATCAAATGAGCAAAGTGTAATAGCTATTTATCAATTAAGAAATCAAGAGGTAGAAAATACCAAAAGTTGCATAACCTTAATTCGTTTTTCTAGACATGGCTATTGGTGATTTGGTGAAAAAAAACGATGCTGTCACTACCCCATGTTTACTGAGCTGCCTGCACAGCTCAAGCAGAAGCCATATGGAACAGCTCTTCCCCTCACATTGCACTGCCTGGAGCAATAGCCCAGCTTTGTCCATGGGACAAGTTAACCTTTTGCGTCCTTATGTGCCGGTCTCTTACAGAGGCAACATTATATAGGATTTTATGGATTTTAATATGTATAAAATTTGGAGCTGATTGTATACCATAGGACTTTACCTGCTCTTTGTTAACAATTAATCATCGTCATCATGTGACTGTTTGTAGGGATTGTCAAACATTCATGCTAGCAGGTACAATCCTTAGTAAAAATGCTCTTCAGTGTGAAGACATCAGCATTTGCTTGATGCAGTTTTCTTTATGCAATATGTATTGCTACTGATTAAAAACACTTACCTCCTCTCAGTTTTATATCCATAAAATAAAGAGCAGTAATTGAGCGTATATTGCCTGTATTCCCAAAGTGCACTTCACCCATGTGACGGGCATAGTGTTTCAATGGCCGGTTCTAGAGCTAAGAAGACAAGAAGTGCTATAATCAGGGTGTCCATGTGCCCTTTAATCCACTGTTCTGCATATTCTCTGGTACGTAATAGCATGCATTATTTAATTAAAAGAGCAAACACATTTGTCCTCAGGAAAAGTGTACATTTGCAAGTAAAATGCAAAATATTTATATGCAGAATCCAATTAATTTCTGAAGGCAATTTGTCTGCATATTTGGGTTTGGGGCTTTTTGAAAGTTGGCCTAGTTAATTATGGTAATCCAGCAGCATTACTCTGTCTTCATTCTCATATTAAAAGCATACATTTTTCTCCTTGGGAATGCATGTGGTTTGTACTGGATCATAACTGGATACTTGTGATTCTCGGTTAATTTTTCTCATCAGTAGCCTTGAGGGGGAAAAAGCGATTTAATCAAATGATTTAACATTATCTAGGCAAGAATTAAGCAACCATGTTCATATTATTCTTATGAGAACTTCATTAACCCCAGTGAGAATATTTATCTGAATGGAATGAAACACACAAGATTAAGCTTTCTGATTGCTACATAGTTTGTGAGATGTCAAAATGGATATCCATGTAGTCTGAATGTTAAAAATTGAGCTAAGGATAGAATTTTGATTCAGAGGATCATTCTTCCAATTTAAGTGTCTGACAACTCTTAAAATGCAAAGGTTGTTTCTGATAATGCAATCTAGCAGTTCAAAAAGAAATTTGTCTGTTAATGTGTGAATTTCAGCACTTTTTCCCAAGAAATGTCCTTTGATTACATTTGTACATGCAGGGTTGCAACCTCAAGGCATTCAGGGACAGGAGTTTCTCCATTAATCAGAGAGAGAGATGATTTGCAGTTGAACCATCTGGAGCAATAAGACTTGGGACAAGGCTGCAGAAGAATCCAATAAACTCTGAAAATTCAAAACTAAACTGAGACTTTGTCCTTTATTCATCAGATACCACAAGTTTTTGCAACAGGTCTTACATAATCTACAGCAGATGCTGTAATACATAAACAAATTTTATTGAGCTAAGAGAAAAAATCGTCAATGTCTTAACTGTTAATGTCTTTGGTTTCGTGAATTTGGGTTTACTCAAAGAATTACCTTTTCAGTGGTGGCTGGTAGGAAAGATTTACATAACCTCGGTGTTAACAGATACATTTTCTGCCACACATAGATTTTTACCCCTAGAGCAGAAAGAAATGAATGTTCAGATTGCTGTGATTATTAAAATTAGGACTCAACTACCTATTTGCAGCAGTAGCCTAAAAAATTGCATTAAAAATAAAGCTTAAGTGCATCATACCAGCCAAACCAAGCACAAAGCAGTTTCTTCTAGAAGAAATTGAGCATAAATCTCTGGTTTGTGTGGAAGCTATTTTAATTAGCTTTTGTAATTATCTTCCTTTTCTCTTAGTCTGCATGTCAGTGCATATCCAGCGAGCCAAATTACATTTAATATAAAACATAAAGTTCCACTAAATATCTCTTTCGTCTAACCCAAGGAGACAGTGAAGAGAATCACATTTCACACAGGATGTATCTGCAGAAGGAACTCTAAATGTCAGTGCACATCCCCTATCGCTCACTGTTTCTTCTCATGTTAAATCTGTCCTGTTATAAAGTAGAAATAATTTTTCAGCTTTGCTTCTCAATACTCGTCAGGCTCTCCAGAAGTGTTGCTGCAGCACTGATGAGCTCAGTGCTCTCAGCACAGCTGGTGGCATGGGGTGGCAGGGAACAGCCACAGTAAGAGGCAGACAGTACTGGGCAGCTGACAATCCAGATGTCAGCAGGTCACCATGAACTTTACTTGTCCCTAAGAACCAACCATACCATAGCCGATTATTTCTCAGGGTTGGAATCTGGGATTTTGTGCTCCACAGCCTGAAAGAGCTCCAGGGGCGGCAGACTGCTATGCATGATTGCCTTCTCTCTATTCTTTAATAAATGAGAAATGAAACACAGTGAATTATAGGATTGAGCAGCTGAACCCGTGTTCTGCCAACAGTGCTAAAACCCACTACAGACAGGGAAGGGGGCTTCACATGTGCCTTTGGATACTACTCTGTCTTTGCCTGACCTCACTTGTTTTTATTTTCCTGAGAGTATTTCTCACCGACCAGGAGCCTTAGTACTCCTGGCTGACAGGAAGAATAATTGCAGCTTCCAAAAAACCACTAGAGCAGTCCCTGTTGGCACCTTTTTTGACTTCAAAAAAATATTTGGAAGGTTTTATAACTAATTGCAAAAAGCTGGCTGAGTCTTCACCTTTCACCAGGACCGAAAAAAGAATTATGAAACTGACTTCCTAGATTTCATCCGATACCCCACAAATACAGAGGCAGAAGGGTGAGCACATATCCAAGACGGCCCAACAGTTTGCAGAGCTGTGTTGGGATCTGGCTTGAAAGAGATGGGCTTGGGACCTCCACAGGAGTCCCCTCCACCCAATGCACTCAACAGTCTCAGCATCAACATAAGCATACGGGCACAAACAGCTCGAAGAGGGCAGAAACACCTGAGTCCAGCACTGCTGACAGGGAAAAAGGCTGTGCAGCTACAGCCACAAACACCTCAGCTGGACTGATCTGCAGGCTGAACTGGAAAGACCAAAGGGGAAAAGGTTGTGCAGGAACAGCAAGCAATGAGATGTCCCACTCCAACCCTCTTATGAGCATTTATTCCAAAGAACAGCTGTTTTCTATAAAGCTGACTTGAAAACTGGTATCTTCCTATTTTTGAGAGAATTCGTTCACTTTATCTTTTTACTGGCAAGAGTACTGTTGTTTCTTTACATTCTTGCCAGTCCTGCAGAGCCACCTCAGCACCGAGGAGGTGAACCGGAGTCTATTTTGGCATAAAGCAGAAAGGACACAGCTGGATCTCAGATCCCGGGGTGGATTTTCAGTGCTAGCAGTCAAGAAAGTCAGGGTTTTATTTGTAAATTAAAAGAGGGGTCAACGGGAAAGTCACTGGAGAAAAAAAAAGAAAAAAGCTAATATGGAACCCTACCATGCCGTTTATAGTCTTTTTACAGATGAGAACATAGTTTGTGGAATGTAATTTGAATTATAAATAATATTATTTTTTGTTTCAGCCAAAAAGCTGTAGTTCGTTCAGTTAAGAGAATGGATGTGTTTATGTTGTGTTGCTCATTTCTTCATTGTAAAATATATCTGTAATGATAATCTATGGAAATTTTCTTGCAGTGGCAAGGAAAAGGATAATAAAAGAACTTACACAGACTTCTTCCAGTAAGAAAAATACCTGAGGATTATTTGATCTCTTTGTTCCCTTAAATCAAATAGCTGGAAACAAACAAATAAACAAACAAACCCTATGCCCAAAAAAAGAAAAAAAAAAAACCAAAAAAAACCAAAAGCCAAACAAATTTTACAGAAAAATAAATAAGGGAAGAAATGTGAATTGGCAGATTTGATATTGGAGTTCAGTGTTTTAAAAAGACTATTTGTACAAATCTGGAAATCTGGGAGAGAAGCTCAGTCATTTTCTAAATTTGTTCAGCTCTCAGGGTGTCCTATTCCCTAGGGTGGTGTGAGGAGCAGCAGTGAGCCACACAGTATTATATCAATCCTTAATGCTTGCTTATTTCAAGCACCATTGATGAGGAATTACTATATGATGTCAAACAGAAGTGTTCACTGCAAAAGAGAAAGAAACATTCTTTTTCAAACACTGCAATTGAAAACACTGTGCAAAAACACAGATACAGCAAGAAATAAGTCACGCTGTCCAGAAATCTGAGATGGCAATAGCAAAAGATTCATGGTAATTCTCTGAGCCATGTCATGCTGGCATTTCATTTTTACAAAGCTGGTGATTTTTCTCCCTATTAAAAAAATTTAAGAAATTCAGTTTTAAGAAAAATTAAACATTAAGCACCATAAAACAATAATTTTAACACCAGGTTGCAATATGTAGAATAGATTGCTTCCATCAGGAGTAAGGCAGGTGTGGGAAAAGTCAAGATGAAATACATTCTTGTGAGGGAAGGATGACGAGGGGAGTGGATGTGATTTTATTTTTAATGAATAGGTTCACCCAGTGAATATCTACAGCAACATGTATAGCAGGAAGTCATGAACTATTTCCACAGCTCCGAAAGTGGCTGTTGCTTTGTAAAGGGGAACGGCAGGGTGTGGGAGACAGACAGGGCTCTCTCCAGTGGATCCAGAGACCAAAGACCAAGCTCTGGTCTGTCCTGGTGCCAAAGGCCATTTTCAATAAATAGAAATAGTTATAAATAGAAACACTTTTGAATGCTGGGTCTCAAAAGCAGCTGAACGTGATGCTGGCCGCATCACATCCTTGGCTGTCACTAGTTTCAGAAAATGGTATAAATTGGTCATGCTTGTTTGGAAAACCATGTAGACAGATATTTGACTCGTTTTGATACAGTTTGTGAAGGGTTTGGTGATCTGGATTTACAATAGCAAGCACAAGTGTGGTTATATCCCTGTGACAGTTAATCACAAGGGTCTCAAGCTAATATAAGAAACTCAGTGCCGTGGTGACTAAGCTTATTTCCATCACTTAAACTGAAGTAAGTCTGTAAACCTGGTCATGAGAAGTAATCTAGAATGTTATTGTTTTATAATAAACATATTTTGGCCATATTATTATTATCATTTTAGTCCATATTCAGGCCATATTATTATTATGATTAAGGACAACAACCAGCAATTCCTCATTTCAGAAGCTCGTAAACTTGTGGTGGATGTATTTTGAATCAACCAGCCAGGCAAAAAAACAAACAAACAAACAACCACAAACGAGACAAAAAAAACCTAGGAGGACTACAGATATCAAGAAGCCACGGAAGAACTCAAATACTCTGTGACAATCTCATTATCCCTAAGCTGAGCAAAGGGACAGTCAAAACTGGGCACAGTGAGCAGCTTAAAGAATGTTTTGAGTGATAACAAAGGTGGAAATTGTCACACAACTTCTCAGGCAGGAATTTTGAGGCAGGGTTTCACCAATGCCAACTGAACCATCCCTTC
This sequence comes from Cnemophilus loriae, assembly GCA_013397755.1. Classification (NCBI taxonomy): domain Eukaryota; kingdom Metazoa; phylum Chordata; class Aves; order Passeriformes; family Corvidae; genus Cnemophilus; species Cnemophilus loriae. The sequence continues at coordinate 117,979 of VZTF01008205.1, forward strand.
TCACCTCAGCAGCTGCATGTTTTGCACCAATAGGTAGCCATGGCAAGGTAATAAAAACCAGACATTAAATATAGCTCCTTGCACAGCTTGTCCGGGAGGAGGCCACCAGTCCTGGTGGGAGTCTAAGCTGAACACCTCTCCCAAGCTTTGGGGCACTTGGCCTCAGCTCCCACCAGGATCAAGGCACCATCCCAGGGAACACAGAGCCAGGGCGGGAGCTCCACCAAGCAGCACTTGGACTCCAACTCATGGGAAAGGTGGGTCCATCTTAGCCAGGGTTACCTGTGACCAGGGCATGTCCCCAGAGCACAGAAACTCCAGGGACCGACCATTCAGTCACTGTACATCATGCCTTGACCCAAGTATAAACAACCCTCTGTGAAAAAATATAGTAAATCAATAGGGAAACGATGTTGTAATAAAAATGAGTTGCATATGAGGTGATGCATTTTATCAGTAGATTCTAAAACAGATTTTCAAACATCTTCAAGGAATAAACTTGTTAGTTTTTAAGGACAAAAAACCATTTCCTTCTGATAAAATGTAGACATGCTGACTGACAATGAAGTTTTTGGGCTTAATAAAATGCTTTGAGGTTTTAACTCAACCTCTGCCTCTGCTACCAAAAATATTCAAAATTTATTTAGGGTTTTTTCATTTCTGTACCACAGGGACAAAACTTTGAACAGTGATGAAAGAATGTATGGAGACAACTTTATGTGGCAGAACAGAATACTTGTTGTCTTCTTTATCAGTTAGGCAATGTGAGAAAATGGGTGTTCCCTCTCTGCAAGTGATATCTGGGTGGAGACAATACAGTTGCTTAACATCAAGAAAAACCGCAAAGTATTATGCTCACTTAGTTCTCCTTGCAGGAGTAAATTCTGCCATGAATTGTTGGGTAAAGTTTAAGACAGATGCAGCAGCAAAAGCTTAATTTCAGGAGGTATAGCAACCCACTGGATATCATGAGGATCTCACCTTAGGCACTGCTAAGTAGTTTGAAGCTGAAAGTGAAAACACTAAAATAAAATAAATTTTTAAAAAAGCAGTAACTTTATAAATACAGTGACACTGTAAATACAGTGTAAATGCAGCTTTTATGCAAAACAAGAAAAGCCAACCTGAACAAAGATAAATTGAAGGGACATATATTAGGTGACAAAATTCAAGATGCAGAGGGATAATGAAGAGGAAATAGTAAAATGTCTAAAAGTAGTAAAAAAGGCTGTTTAGAAGAAAACCTGCTTCAAACTTTACCTGCATTTACAAAACTCTGCTGAATATCTTATGGTGAATATTAGTATTGTTGCAAGATCTCAGAACATCAGCAGGAGGTGGCCCAAAAGAGACAGGTGAGTTTCCTGGATTACTAGGGTGTGTAAAGATTTACAGTGATATCTAGGAGGAGCTCAATAGTGTGTCACTATTTTTGTTAGTGAATAGTGAATTGGGGAATTATCTAAACTTATATTTTGAACCAAAAATCATAACACAAAGAAAATACAATCCAGTAACGCATTAATTTGCAGAGCATCAAGTTATGCTGCTTTTTGTTATACTGTATGGCAAAGTATTTTTGAAACACAATTTGGAACTGATAGATGTTTACCTCATATTCACGTGCATTTTTTCAAAAACATTTGCCGTATCTTGGAAGCAGCGTATCTGTAATGTGATGCAGGGGTTGCTATGGTGAGTTCACATCTCTCATTTAATCCTGTACCTGAGTAAATACACATTGTAACAACCCCTGTTAAAGGTGCCATTAGTAAAGTTATGTCAGCATTTCTATGAAAACTACTTGTTTTCCTGTTATGACTTGGCCAAAAAACAAAGAAAACTATTCCTAAACCAAATCCACAGAAGCCCTTTGTACTCTGTCAGTGTATTTTTAGCACAGCATCAATACCTTTCTGAAGTCTTCAGTCATAAAAATCAAATTAAAAAATCAATGCATTTGTTTCCATTCTTTAGTAGTTAGTAATTTTGATTACAGTTATGGGATTTCTCGTTTAGAAAAATCTTTAGGAAAATTTGGGAGTTAGTTTTCATTTCACTGTTCCAGTTGGTACCAGTGGTCATTCAGTCAGGCATTAATTGCAGCACTTGTTTTACAGCCCATCTGTACTGCCAGAGTCACATAAAGACACTTCTGTATAAAGGAGAACAGGTCCTTAGTTCTTGTGTTTAATGAGTCAATTTAACCAAACGGCATCAGAAATGTAACTTGTAGACTCCAGTGTCATTCTTTTTGAGCAATTATTTGAGACACTTTCCAGCGCAACATTTAAGAAATGAGTGCTTATTTGGAAGTAATTGAATACTTTTGTCTTTTTGGCACCTATTTACTGTCCTAATCATTTACTTTGAAAAAGAATAAATAAGTTTCTGAGAATTTTTTCTCCATGAGCCACCGTATGTATTTCAGGACAACTCTTGTATATATTTTTAGGTTTACCTGAGTAAATGTTTTTCTTTCACGGACAGTTTTTAATAAACTTTTGTGGGAAATGTCTATATTTGAAAAAATCCCTTACAACAGATAATAACATTTTTGAAGCAAAACTCCTACAAAAATATTTCTAGATACATATATGTTTACTCAAACCTACTAAAACTGTAGGTTTTAAGGAGCTGGGTGGAAAAGTCAAAATTTACCATAAAAAAACAAATAAGTTTATCCAACTTGCCCATAAGGTCTGATTATTATACTGGGAGTTGCACGTATGCTTGCATGTTGACCTTGTAAAGACTACACTTTTAGGGGGAAGGCTTTCTTCCATGCTTCAGGTCAGCCAGTAAGAGTAGATAGTCATTTCTGAAGTGGATAAACAGAGTGGCTGAACAAACATATCTTCCTCAGAAGTCAGGAAGAACATGGCTGGATGGAGAAACTCAGGTCATAAATGTGCATCATTAGCTGGTAATGAGAAAGGAAGGCTATTTTTTGAGAATTTACTCCAATAGTCAGAAAGAGAGAGGTGTGATACATTTCAGATGTTGCCCTGGCATAAACCACAGAAGCTGGGTCTTTTACACAGCTTAAATTAGGGCTCTTCTTGTTAAATGGAGTCATAGATATCCTTGAAATAATGTTGATGGTGTTTTGGGGAGTGGCTCCAAGTTTTAAGTGCTACAGTATTTGGATGTTACTGCCCAACTTGTTGCTCAGTTCCTGCATAGGATAGACCTCAAGCTCTATAAAATCAAATACTGCAGCAGTAGAAGATGAGAAATGTCCTTCCAGTCTTCTGCTGTAAGGCTTTAGTTCCAAAGACAAGCCAATATCTGACATTGCAGTATTAGGGTCAAAAGCAGCAACACTGAAAATTTTAGAAAATACTGTCCGATAACATAAACAAAGGAATAGTAGAACATAATGAATTTTACATGTCTTGTGGCATCTGCCTGCGAGTAGAAAATGACTAAGGCACTAGCCTACCCACATTTCAAAATAATTATCACTAAGAAGACTTTAATCTTTTTTCTTTTATTAGGATGCTGTATTAATATTTTCTGTACCAATCATCTTCAGTTGCATTAATCAGTGTACAAAGAAATCCTTCTAAGATGATAAGTCAGCAAGTTGTGTCTTTCTCTTATCTCTTTCCTTAACTTGTCCATAAAAGAACTGGAGCAAAGGAGGACTGGAATGAATGAAGTTCTACATGTAAAGATCTTCATTGGAAAATTTTCACACCCCAAAGGTGAATACTCATGTAATATCGGCAGGGTAAAGCCTGGTAGCTCTGTCCATCTCATGGATGATAAGATGCAAATGCGTTTTTCAAATAAATGGATCCCAGAAAACAGAATCTGAGCTGTCTTGAAAAAACTGAGAAGACAACAGGGTTTGCCAGAGCAGCGTGTTAAGAGCCATCTCCCACCATCTCTCAGGTGGTCAGTGTCCACATGTCGAAACAGTTGACACCTTTGGCTTCCTTATGGGCAATACCTTTAGAATACAGTCAAAGTATTACCTTGAAATATAAAAGTAGAGAATAAAATACATGGAAGAGATTTTAAAAAATCTCGGTCCATGGTTAAAAATTTGTACCAGCGTGATGGCATTTGTTGTATGTATCACTTTTCTGAGTCACAATAGATTGTTTTAAGGTTATCAAGACATATTCATTGCTTTTGCTTAGAGGTAAATCCAGAACTTTAGCGACAATCATTGGTGGCTAAAACCTCTTGATGTTACCTTCTTTATTCTCATGACAGAAAATTCCAGGTAAAGTAAGAAGCACAACCTTGCGTGTTATGTCTTTGCTGAAAGTCTTACGGAGCATCAGTGAACCACGGATTTCAGACCTTGAAAGTTGTGCAACAAACAGCCTTGGTGCATAATCTGGCATGATTTTCATCTGCTACTGTGAACTATTAACACCAGAAAGCAAAAAAATTAAAACCACAGTATGATGACTTTCATCATTAGCCACATGTGTAAAGTATACAGAGGGGAAAAATTCACCATCTTGTCAATATTTTGAATTTCACTTTCATATCAAGGAAAATACAACTCTGTGTAAAATAGCAGATGCTAAATCATATCCTGCTAAAAAGTTCAGAATTTGAAGGAAGAAATAAAAAATATAAGAGTTATGCGATTAAGAAACCTATAAAGAGTGTTTAAGAATATTGCATTAAGTTCAGCTATCCAATTAAAAGATGAATGTTCATGCAGCATATTAGCCAATAAAAAAATTCTACAAACACTAACTGATTTTCATAAAATCACTACGAAATAGTGATAAAATTATTGTCACACTTTCCTTCTCATCAGAACTGAATTTTAGGTCTTAAAACGTGTCTCACGTCACTACCACTGACGGGTCTTGCAAATAGTAGTAGTAATAGTCAAGATTACCATCTGGTCTTGATGATTGAGTTTGGATTACATAGCCACCACGGACAGTTTCTCTATACATTATTAAACCATCATTTTGCTTCCAGGCAAAGTTTTCTTCAAAGTAAATCAAAAATTTCCAAACATTGCAACAAAAGGTATAACATCTTCTAGCTTTCCCAGAAATCTAAAAATTATCTTAATTTACAAAGTACCTGTGATTCCTAATACAGCTCATTTTCTCTCTTTTTTTTAATTTATCCAGAAATTAGATCTGAAATTTTAAAAGTAATTTTTCAGAAATGAGTGTTAAAGTCATTGCAGGGGACAAGAAAAGAGGGGGTAAGTTAGACAGAACCAGAAAATTCCACTATGAAACCAAAGGCTGACATCTAAGGAATAAACCTGTGTTTCTCAAGGTCACCACAAGGCTTGTTAGGAAGCGTGGTTTTACCCTTCTGCTTTTAAAGATTAGTGGGTAATTGTTCTGATTATTGAAACAGTGAAATAAAATTGCTGGATGCTGCAGGAATATGATTTTTTAGTATATTTCCTTTTTACAGAGAAAAAATTAGGGGGTGAAAAGGTTACTGAGACAGACCTTTGCCGGTAATAAGACTTTAGTCTGAATAAATATCTCGGGATTCAGCCCATGTTTCTACTTTATGGTTTATTGCCTACAAACTCCAAAGCATGTGAAAACACAAAGGAAACAAAAGAGTAAGTGGCTGATGGACATTTTCAGTTTTGTTTGAAATAGGTGTCACAGGACTTCACACATCTTAAAAGCATGACTCATCTTGTACCTTTTTGTTTCTATTTTTCTAGGGAAAATATCATTCCTACTCTGAGAAAGTTTGTTTTTGTGTCACTTAGCGTACCCTTAGATCAGATCTTCCTCTGTGCGAGAGTTTGTCGCATGCATAAATGCTGCCCACAGGAGTAGAAGGTACTTTGAGTCAAGTCCTTTCTGACAATTTACATCGTTGGCCAGTGGTGGAGGAGAAGATGAGTGACACCGCCTCAGCTATGGTCGTCCCCATTTCCTTTGGTTTTGGAGCTATAATGGTTGCAGAAACAGTTCTAAGAGAGGAGGAGCACTTTAGAAATTTCTTCTGCCAATTAAAGTTGTTCACTGGGTGAAGGGACACCCATCCAGAAAGTGGCAGAAGAAAGGCTAAAACAGAGTCCAGGAAAGTGTAAAGTGAGACTGGTTCAGGAGGCACAAATTTTCCGCTCTAGGCGAAAGCATCAAACTTAGCCCAGAACTGGGGCATTTGAAATATCTCTGCTATCACTGTTCCTATTCAGGAGGCTGCATGAAACTTAGTGATAACTAGTCCAGCTGCACATATCATAAAACCCGTGTTATTATTCTCAGTTGTTTATAGCTTAACATAACTCAGAACCAGATCTGAAACATCGTATAGCTTGGAGTTACAGTCTCAATACAAGAAATACGTGTTTCCTCTCACCAAAGTGATGAAGCTAGAGTAGCAGATCTTTAACATCAAGCCAAATATGGACAAGAAGGAGCTCTATACACAAACACATCTAGAAATAGAAGTATATTCATTTTCAAATAGAAATATCACTGAGCAGTACATACAGACATTGCATCCGTACAGGAAATGGACATTTCTCACCATCATAATTATGTAGGACTATAGAAAGTAAATTTCTCACTTACCACATAGCACCACTTGCAATAACAAAACAAATTTTATCTTCTGAGTCACCTTATTTTGCTGGATTGGAGGTGGGGAAAAATTCAGCTCAGTTCATCAACATGTTTAAATAGTGTTTTTGAGAAAGGATTCAGAAGCAAATATGTACCGTTGCACTGGGCAGCTGCTCTTGCGGATTTCCAGTTAAACAAACATCTATTGCAAGGTATGTCTCGTAAAGAGGTTGTTTTCTCTAGGCTTTTTCTAGGGTCATGGTCATCACCTGGGAATTGTGGTTTTCAGATTTATGAAATTACTAGTCGATATTTGTGCACATTTGCAAAATAGTATAATGAACAATAGTGCTGCATGGATGTGCAGCACATATAAGCAGAACATTAATTTCCTGTGAGAATTGTTGTTTTCCCAATTTTACTTCAAATTCTGATTAACAGAGACGCAGAGTAAGCAACAAAACTTATACCACGTTAAACAACTTTAACATTTGAGAGGAAAAAAAGAAATGGAAACTAATGGTGGCAAAATAAATATATAACACAGCTCTGTTTTAACAATACCTGTATATTTAATTTCTGATTATTTTCAACAGGCAAGAGCAGAGTAAAGAAGGATGAGTCTTTGCAGGAATGGTGCCTGCTCATTGCACTGCGCTCACCATCTTCCCTGCCATGTTCGTTCAACCTGTTGAGCGAGGAAAAACCTTTTACTAATAGGATTTGATTAAAAGAAATATTAATTGTGTACTGGAAGTCAAGAGCCACCTTTAGTACTTTTGGTGTTTTCATCCAAAAAAAAAGATAATATTCTAACAGATTTTTCTCATTAAGTACCATTTTAACCTGCATGGTAAATACACTTGTTTTCAACTTCAGAAAGACAAAACTCTCCAATCTAGAGAACTTTTCTGAGTGCTTCTACAACTGTACAGAATTACAAGGTCTCAGCTACTGCCAAGCCTCTGTACTCACTTCTGAGTTAGTGCTCAAAGTGGAGTGAAGTGTCTGGCTTCTTGTATCTGATTTTTAGCAGCTGTGTTTGAATTGAAAGTTTGATTGACAATTATCTCACTTTGACGGAAGCTTGATTACTTGGGCTATGAAAAGATTCTCTATGCTATTTTGTGATAAACAGTTATTTTTTCATCACAGGTTTTGACATTAACTCTTACTTGTTCCTGAACAGCCACAACTACTATTTTTTTAATTAAACCAAAAATATTAGGTGCTTGTGCCTTAGTGTCTAGTTACTTCTTGGGTTTTCTTATTTCGATGAAGTTCTAACACAGGCAAAGTACAAAACCAAATTTTCTCCAAGAGTTCTAGTGAGCAAGGACTTTGATAAACTCTGTTAATTTAGGATTAAAGAGAGAACTAAAACCTCAAAGTAAAGGCCCTTTGATAGCAGTGGGGGATGAATAATGGAAAATGCTCTTGCTGTGGACTAATCAGAGTGTAATTGCTAAAGGAACCAATCTTTCATTAATGCAAAGGAAGCAAACTCAATCAGTCATAGTGTCAAAATATTGCAGTTCATTTGAAGAATTTTATTGAACTAATTGATTTAATTGTTTTAAGTAATGCCATTATAAGAGTCATTATTAAGAAACATTACTCTCAATATAATTTTTTGAAACATAAATACTTTTTATGAGGCAAGCAATTTTCATTTCAAAAAAAGATGAGACAGTGGTTTTGATTTAAAAGAGCATCTTTACTAGGCTATGTTTTATTGGAAACTATCAGTACTCGATTTTGGATGTCATCAGAGATAATGTGAAGCACTTTGTAAGTAAGGGGCTCTAGGTACATTTAGCCTAGCTTAAACAGGTCTGATGGCATTTTCTGAGTTAGAAGGTTTATGTCATCTAATCTGCCTAATATAATGGAACAGGGATGTCTGCCTTGTGCTTTTGCACACACTCCCTCTACTCCTGTTTAGCCATGAGGGGACATTGTACAAGAGCTGTAATTTTCTTGCTAGTTCCAGAATTCATTTAAACTGTAATAACCTGTCCTGGCTTACCTTCCAGTCCTCGACCTGCTTATTGTCATTTGCATCTCTCTCTCCCATCTGCCAGATATTCATGCAGCCACACAGTGAGTGGGAACAGGACAATACTCTGGGTTAAACTAACCTCTTTTTTTTTCCTCTCCCATCTGTATATATGACTATTTGCAGTCACTGGGGAAGCAAGGAGAGTGAAAACACCGATTGGGTCAGTGGGAAGTTGACACTGCCTCTTTTAGCATCAGCATTTTCTTATGTTGACTTAAGGGAGTTGTGGGACTACAGAATTAGCATCACTCTCATGAGGCTCAAACCCATCTGGGATCTGTGGAGCAAGAAAAAGGAACCCAGATACGTCAGCCACTGGTTCCCTTCCTCTCCCAACAGTGTATGGGCTGAATGAAAAATTCATCTCATTGGCACCAGTTCTGATTCAATATCACTTAAATTCAAAGCCAGAGGGAGAGTGCTGGATGTAACCCTATACAAAATGCAAGTGCAGTATCCCGGCTGTGTCTATGTGATCTGTCTGGGTCTGTGACAGCGACAATAAATATTGACATCATTGCAAAGCCAAGCAAACTGTCTGGGAGGTTTTCACGTAACCATGAACATTTCACGTGTTTCTAGCAGTATCCCTTTGGTTATTGAGTCACAGACAAACCTGATGACGTTTTTTAGGGGAAGGTAATGTAACTTTATAGATCCAACTGCAGAAATCAGGAGGAAACAATCACATTTCTAGACATCCAAAGGTAGAGCTTGTTAGTCTTTCGGAAGTGGTACAAAATCAAGGAGGTAGCAACAGTGACTGAGTTCTCATCAGATGACTTTTTTGACTGTTGTGTTCAGAATGTCACTTGACAGACTTCTTGCCATCAAGTTGTGGAGTCAGTGTCTCTCAGGGGTCCAAAAGACTTTGGCCAAAATGCCTTGAAAGCCTCTTAGTCAAAATTATGCAGAAACTCACTGCAGCTGCAACATGAAAATACGGTTGTCATTACTGTTGTTTTATCCCTGTTACTTTTATCTATTACATATATATCTCCTCTGGTTTTTCCTCACAATCAAACACTAACAACCGTACAGGCAGGTAGTACATGACTCTTTCTAATTCACATTTTTCTAGGAATGAATAGAGCTTAATACTCAGGAAATCTTAGGATTGGAATTCATGAAGGCACTTCCCCACGAAAGGCCTCTCAGGATTAGGTGTGGTACTGAGAGGGGGAGGACACTGCTGGGTCAGATACAGGCTACCACCACATGAGGCTGCTAAGCTCGGTGGATCAGTGGCTTGATCAGAGAGGGCAAAGCCTTGCAGAATTTTCACAGTTTGGTCAGTGCAAAAGTATGTTTTGCACAAGGTAGCAGGAGGGATATAAAAACTTGACAGTGTAATAAACATGTTTCAGCTAGTATAATAAACAGAATTTGGAGCCTTCAGAGCTGAGCCAGACTTCTCTTTCAAAGGAGGAAAAGTGCATAGCCAGGCATTGTCTCATATGACAAATGATAATAATGAGTAATAACAATAACATGAATCACAGTTATAAGTCATCTGGTGATTTTAAATTTTTTTTTTACAAACTATAAAGCATTATAGAAAGTCACTACCATGGGGTATGGTATACTATCAAGAGAAGTATGTGGAACTGATAGAGACCGAGTTTTTCTAGCTATGAAATTTCAAAAGAAAAAGTTGTAGGAACAAGAATGCGTCACACAGAGTAGGTTTTTAACTTTTTTTGCATCATCTTTTGTTTCATGTGGCTTTTTTACATCATTAAATAGCTGATAAATGGCAGACAGCTTTTCCTTTGCATGGTCCTCTGCTGCTTAGCCTTGAATGTACTTATCCCTGTGATGTCCAAGTGAAACAGGGATGTACGACATTCCCAGTTTTGCAGACAGAGGACTGGGGAGCAGAGAGTGGATTAGACTCACATAGGATATTGCAACAGCTGATTCTGAGCTGTTGTGGGTCTATGTGAAAGGTATGTTTTGGACAGACATGCACTGGCACTGCCCGTGCTTAAAGTCAGTCCAGCCCACGGAACCCTTAGGAGTGCAACAGGGGAGAGCTGAAGCTTTGTTAGGCTGTCACATCTCATACCAGTAGGTGTATACTTGGTGTCTTTTGAACGGATTGGACAGATTGAACAGTGAAGAAACTTTGACTTTACAGAGATTGAGTTGCCCAGGTGCTGAGCTGCTTAGGCCTGCCTAGGTAGGGGCCATGCCAGACAAGACACTTTCTCCCCAGGGAAAATGTCAGTTCCTAGCACACTGGTGTGTGAGCATTGACTGCCACTGTGGTGCCTAAGCTCTCCATTAATGTTGCCTTAGAGGTGTGTTCAATAAGGAGGAAAAGTCTGCAGCAAATCCAGGAATGAAGTTTTTTGCCCTGTACTAACAGCAGGACCCCTGGGGAGTGCTCTGAGAATACAACATATCCGTCTCACTGTCAGAAGACTGTAATGGGCTCAGACTCTGCTGGGCCAGGAATGTATTGGTTTCACCTCTCTTTCACTGATTTTAATAAATCGGAAGTTGTTGTAAGGTGACAACACCCATATGTCTCCGAAGGCCTGCTTTTACCCTTGTGTGACGACAAACCTTTTTAAGAATGATACCTCATTGTGACTGCTTCTAAAGAGCTGACTCTGCTTTCAGGGTCTGAGAAGTGTTGTTAAGTGGTGCAAAGAATAATGTACTGTTCAGACAGCACAAATAGCGATATTGGTCCCCCACAAATTCTGCTAATGAAAGGGGAATCTGATTGTTTTCTCAGTCTGGTTTCAATCACATCTTGTTTACATGAACATCTTCAATATTTTATAAACAGAGTTGTAGTATTAATGGTGAAACTTAGCTATCAGTAGCTTTCTTTACATGTTTTATAAAACTTATGCCTCTCTGCTTCCAAAAAGAACCTGTCTCTCTCTTCTCATAGTCCCATTAAGTTGCTGTAGACAGCAGTAATATTCCTATTTATCCTTCTTTTCTGCAGGCTAACTCCTTCAACCTTTCCTTGTATGCCTTGCACTCCACCACGATGTTGTTGTACTCCTTCTCAGGGGTGCAAAACTCAAAATTGCCTGATGGAGGGGAATAATCTCTTCCACACCTTTGACCTGGTGGCTGGACTCCAACTAATACAATCCAGATGGTTTCATGAGAACACTTCCAGGCCTTCACTCTGCGGCCGTGGGGTCTGAAGTCATGATGGCCAGGCCTTCCATCCCACCACATCATGCTGGCACATATAGAGGCATTTGAGAACTGTACACTACTAAACAAATATAGGCCCCTCTGGCTCACAAAAGAGGAATAAAAATGAGTTTATGTGTTCCGTGTTCTCCCTATTAAATTATGAACAGTGACTTCATCCCAGTCTGTGTGGCTGGAAGTGCGTTTATCTCACATTAGATAACTGCAGATACAAGCTATAGTGGACACATGTCTGGTCATGCAATGGGACAGGCACTGGGCCCCAGGGAAGAGGGATCTGTAAGCAGGCTAGCCTAGCATATAATCTTGCTGGAAACTTTTCCTTACTTACAGCTGACGGGCTTCCATGAGAGGTGGCAGCAGAAACTACCCAGATGAAATGTTCTGGCAGGTTGGATCTGAGCTGGGCTGGTTCTGATGAATTGATGAGGATTTAGCAAGTCATTGCAGCTGCTGCAAAAATTAGCCTCCTAAAATGAGGATGGAGATCAAAATATCAAACTAAGCTTAACTCCTTTTCTTTCTGGACCTGAATGTTTTCCAGATCTTAAAAGAAACAGAGGTTCCAAAGGGATGCCTAATATGATGCTCCTAGAGTCCCTGAGTCTCAGCAACTCTCACTGCCCAAGTCACAGGTGTCAAACCAGTGGTACATTTGACAGCCTGAATCACTTGCTTACATTTGGGGAGAACTTGGCGGCACCTGTGAGAAACCCCAGGCACTCTGTAGTCAGCTGAAAATGCAGTTCTCTACCCTTAGCAAAAGGCAGAGTGAAAAGAGACTGGATAAATTGCAATAAGATTTCTCATATATTTCAGTACAGAAAGGAAAATAATAGCTCAATATTACTCAGCTGTTATGCTTAAAAACACATAAAATCATAGTGTTATACTCCACAATATCCAGCAGCGTCAATCTACTACTTACTGAATTCATCATTCTTTGCCATGCAGCTTTGTTTGCTCAGCTTCATTCCATGCAGAGCACGGACAATATGTTCTTTCTAGCAACAAGGACACTTTCAGAGCAAACACTAGACACAGGCCTGTGGTGAAAATATTCAGGTAGCCCCTGCCTTTGCTCAGGCAATGCTTGAAGCCAGGAATAATTGCCCTGACAGTGCAAGATGTTCCCAAATGTATTCTGAAAATAATGGAGGAGCGGNCTGGAGTAATGTTTTTTAGGTGAAGATGTGGAACAACAGAAGATATGAGGTAAAAGTCTAGAGGATGTTTTTCTTCTGTTGCTGACATCATTCAAATAGAAAAAAGACCAAAAAATATTGTGTGGCAAGTTCTTCTTCAAAATAGTACGAGTAATACTTTATACCCTTCTCAAAGCCTAGACTCGTGATGTAAGCCTTTAAGCAGCAGACTGAAGTGCATTAAAGAAGCTAGCTAGTGACCATAAGCCCCTTCTAGGGGGTTTGAATCATTTTCCAAGATGTTCCTCTCTCCCTCAGCTGAGACTATACAGACACTGAAGTGAATTTCTTCCATTCTTAGTCATTGCAGCGAATTTCCTTTTGTTAAGTGTTATGAACCTCCAGTTTTCCTTTTTACTTAAAAATATTGGGCATCAATAAATACACTCTTCAGTGGCAGGAATCATTACAACAGGGAGAGGTATTGATGTCACAAACAAAATATCCTGTGGTGTCTGTAGTCATACTTAACATTATAAGCACACTAAGTCAAAAAGTACAGTAGAAAAGTAGTTATATAGTAAATTATAGTCATGATTCTGAAACTTGTGTTTGTTATTAGGAATCCTATTTCATAAAATTAATCACGAGTTTTTAGTTAGTATTCGTTTTTAGCTTAATATTCTTTTTTAGCTCTTCCTCTTAGCTCACTGCAGCCAACTGCAAACACAGCTTTTCATACTTGCTCTGGGAAGCTCATTATTGCCAGAGAGACTGAAATAAACTTGGAGATAAGAAGAAATTCTGGTTTTGGACAGGAAACACAGGATGTTGCAACCTTTTTCAGAACATGCCAGTTATTCTGCTACTCAGAACTTAATACATTTACCAACTATCCTCAGTTTTGTTTTGCAGAATTTGTAAATATTAATATTTTAAAAGAGCACTTTGAGCTTTTTTGTGGGTAGTTATGTATTTACAGTGTATGTGTGATGACAAAAAGACTACTTAAGCCAAAACCTGACCACTTTCTTCTGCAAATCTCTTCAAGAAGTCAATGGACTATTGAATTCCTCAGTAAGTCCTTTTTTTAACTTGTTTCTGGCACATGGAGTGTTGTTTGCCTAATGTCTGGCCATGTCTCACCTAGTTGCATTCCTGCCATCAGTATTTTTGAGATCATTTTTAATATCTTTGTGTCTGTGTCTGTGGCACTAAGCAGTTTCACAGACTCATCAAAACACTGCTTGTATGGGACTTGAGGAGAGCAGCTGGTCCAGCTTCCTCCACAAGGAGCTCCTGACATGAACACCAGGTCATCTCAGACATGACTTTGGCTTGTAAAGCCTGGAAAACCTTCAAGACAGTGATTCTGCAGCCTCTGCTCCCTCACCAAGCTGTTCCAAATTTGCACTACCATTCTCCTCATGTCCAGTCTGAACCTCCCACACTCTGGTATCTCCTGCCCCATGTCTGGGCTTCCTGGCCCAACTGAGAAGAGTTTGCCTCTGTAATCTTTGTAACTACCCTTCAAGTAGCTATAGCTTGCTCTTGGGCCTCCCTTTATTTTCCCACATCTTAAACAAACATCCCTTTCCCAAACTTTTCTATTTTGAAAAATCCAAATGTTTCTGTCCAGCTGAAATCATGCAGCACCTTGAATTTGCTGGATCTGAGTGAGAATTCAGATTTCTTGAGATGCAGGAGGTATCACTGCCCCCCTTGGCCTTAAACTTTAAAAAACTGAGAAAAAAACCCTAATCTTTAATGGGTACTTCTAAGGGTAAAACATAGCAAGTGTCAAATAATACTGAAGAGATTCCTGCAAAAAGCTTCTTAACCCTTTTGAGGTGGGGATTTGGACCTGTGTATACATGGGTAGGGTCAGGTGCTTTGAATGCAGCTGGTTTGTCATCACCAGGATTACTTTGCCTTGCAGTGTATTAGTGTAGAGCAGACAGCCACAACAAAATTGGAAAATACAGTTTGGTTTGGCCTGCACTCTGTCTCAATGACAATGACAATGAATATAGAGTGAAAACTAAATGCAGAGCTACAACAAAATCTCCTTCAACTTCAGAAGATAGTATTTGAGCAAAAAGCAAACACAGATAGATAAAGGCTCTTGTGTCAAGATGAAAGTAGCATGAGTTAGAGAGCAGCAATTACTACAAAACAGGAAAATGTTAATGAAACATTTAACACAACCTTAAGTTCCATTAAAAAAAGGCCAAGATACAGAAAAAAAAATGTGCTTAGTATCTTGTTAAAAACATCTCCTGCATGTTCAGTACAATCTTATTTCATGCTGTAAAGCCTTTTTGTCAACCTAGGCTCCAGGCAGAGCAATGTAAGCAGCCACAAGGACAGCAGTACAGCCCCGACCTACCTTGCCCAAGCCTGGATCCTGGAGGCTGACCACCAGCTGCACGGGGGTCAAAAGCTGGGGCAGAGGCAGGCAGCAGACCATGCTAGACTTCCCCCAACAGTGCCTCAGTGATCCTCACGTTTGAGGGATCTCAAGTACCAAGGTCTGTGCCATCACATTCAGTTTATACAACCAGAGCAGATCTTGATTGTTCTTTTTCTCAGACAAGGGCTCTGAGCAAAGGCTGAGAGGTTTTGCTCCCTAAAGAGCATTGTAGTGTTCTGAAAGTGGAACTTGGTGTGGCACATGTGGGAGGTTGTGCATGGGGGCAAAGGACCACTGATCCTTTTTTAATGGCACTGACACCACTGCCAGCTCTAGGCTCTGCCAAATACTTCTGCTCTGGAAACACCCTTCTGACTCTAGAAGACTTTGGAAACGCACACTTATAGCTACAGAAGATTGTTCCTTCTTTCTCTGTTCAGGAAATGTAGCCTCAGTCCTCAGATCTGCCTTGCCTGGAAATTTCTCCTGTTAGGGACGGCAACAGGAGTTTTCTCTATGAGACATAAGGTAGCGAAAAGGCACCAGAAGAGAAAAATATAACATCTACCAAATATCATAGTTTTAACTGCAGTTAATCTGACTTCCTGCGAGAAGGGATAAACAGGGGTCTGGGCTGGGCAAACACTCCCTGGTGAGCTTCAGGGTGCTCCGTAGGCACTGAGGTGACTAACGGAGCTCGTAGTGTGATCCCATAAATTAGCAAAGAAGAGCTTTATTTAGTAGCTTTTGGTGGAAAAGTAGCCAAGAGTACACTTGGCCCTTTTTTGACTGTAAGTGGAGGTACTCTGACTGCATGACTGTGGCAGAGATATGTCACACAGAAAGCTAGTTCCAGCTACAAGAGGCAAGGGTGTGATGGATATTACAAGGTTGTGCTTTCTTTTGTTCGCTGTTTCCAACATTCTAATCAAGAATTTAATCCTGTTCTTCGTCAGAAAACAAAAAGAAAATGTATTTTTTTTCTTTGAACTCCTGCATGACCTCAAGCAATACTAGCAAATACAAAGTTTTCTTTATAAATAGTGAAATCAAACACAGCCAAGCTGAAGACAAAATAGAAAGGGCTCTGCAGTCCTTGAGTGACCATGTGCCTCCCTTCAGTGTGAAGGTTGAACACTGACATTTGTGCTCTGTTAAAAGAAGTCTTTCGTGATGAAAATTAAGCAGTGCTTTTGGGATAGGCAGAAAGAACTGGCAGAGTCAAAAAAACCTGTGTTAAAAAACTGTGTTATCTGGCTCTTCTCTGGACAAAAAATTGCCTACAGACACGTGAATGGTTCCTGCAAGCCCCACCTGCCTGTACACCTTGCCTGGCATCTTTGAGGCATCAGGTGCTGGGACAGGGGCACTGCTGAGCACCATCAACCCTGATGACTCCATTCCCCCATCCACTGAGGAAAGATCCACCCAAATACCATGGTGTGGCTACAGAGACAATTTGCCACACTGCTTAGACTGAGTGGGAATCAGAGATAGACATCGATATTTCTGGTATTTGAAAAGGAAATTACCTCTAATCTTGATTACTATTTATTTAATCAGGTTCAAAAAATGCATCAGAAGTCATTTTCACAGCTGTTGCTGATTTGTTAGTACATCTGTCCCCAAGTCTCCCTGCTGTTTTCTTTATGGTTTGCAATCTTATTTTCCTTTGTTTAAAGAAATGTTTTTCTCTCCCCTATTGTTACATGAAACAGCCACACAAGCAACAGTGCAACAAGGAGGCTGCCCGTACCCACAGCCCCATCAACTGTGCAAAGCAAACAGGCTCCAGCAGAGCAGAGCTGCCTCCCCCAGCTCCACTGGCAGCTCTGCTCCCTCTCCCCAGCAATGGCATAGGACAACTTGGTGCCAAACTTCTGCTAAGAACTGCCTTAATACATTAAGGACACCTATTCTTTGTCATGTGCCTTAGAGGGAAAGCCTGTTTCCCTCATTAGACCAGCTGATGAAATGGAAAACACAGGGAGCTTTCAGACTCAAAGTCCATTCAACCAGTCTAGGCCCAAAAATTTGTTCATATTTCCAGCTACGTGCAAGGCTTAAATCAAGATAGAACCTCTGGCTCCAAATCTTGCACTTCTTAATCTTTGGATTGCACTACTTTTGGCGTCATATGGCATGACTGGCCTTACAATCAGTTGTCTTTTCATGGGAATGCAGAACTGAGGGAGACAGAGCTTATTTTTGTTAAACTATTTGTCTGAGTCTATATTGGAACTCAGATTTTTTTTTTTGCGGAGGGGGAGGGAACTCTGAAACCAGCACACCACAGCCAGTGCTGGCAGCAAGCAAGCAGAAGGCCTGGTCACAGTGGAGCAGGGTTGGGTTCCCACAGGTTGTCACCCAGACTGAGCTAAAGCAGTCTGAGTGCTCCACAGGAAACTCTAAGAATTAAAAATTACATCCCCTCACTTGCCCTCGTGCTTTCACACTCAGGCCAGTCTGAGGGCTTTAATCACAAAACCTACATGGGTGGGAGGGCTGGAGGGTTAGTTGTGGGTTTTAATTATGGTCATTATGTAATTGGATAAAATTCTACAGTACATTCTGCAGTATTACAGGCACATCACAGATAATGAAATACTTCTCCGCAGGCCTATATTGCCATTAAATGAATAAGGTTTGTCACTGGATATATATGTCCTCAGTTGAAATTACACTAAA
Source organism: Cnemophilus loriae (assembly GCA_013397755.1). Taxonomy (NCBI): domain Eukaryota; kingdom Metazoa; phylum Chordata; class Aves; order Passeriformes; family Corvidae; genus Cnemophilus; species Cnemophilus loriae. The sequence goes on from VZTF01008205.1 coordinate 136,006, forward strand.
TATTTCAACTGGGAGACCAAGGCACAGGTCAAAGAGCCCATTTGAAAGCACACACTTCAGACCAAGTCCAGACAGGCAGTGCAAGATGTAGCTGTGTTGTCACAGAGATAAGAGCAGTGCGGGAGCAAATAGATATTTCTCCCACAACTTATTTTCCAAGCTCTTTACTATTGTGCTGCTGCAAGTTTAATGCATGCGCATTATTCAAAAATCCAGACTGTCGAATGAAAGTGTGTTCAAGCCCGGGTGAAGCATTCTGAGGATAAGCATTTTGAAATAGGGCTAAGCTCAGAGAGCAAATAGCTCTAGTAACTGAGATGTTTGCCCTCAGTTTGCTCCAGTAAACTGATTTACCTTTCTTCTTTTTTTTCCCCTTTTTTTTTAAAGAGCTGACGCAAGTTTGTCAAAGGGAGTTGTTGGGTGTAGCAGCTGTTGATTGGTTCATCCCATACACTCCCATTTGTCTTTAAATCACTGTTCAACTGCTCTAGGTTGCATATGAGTGAACTTTTTCTTACAGGTGCAGTTCCTAAAGTATATAACCTGCCTAGCAAGTGAGGAAAGGAACCTGCGCAACTCAGAGGTAAACCCTTTTCTTTATAAAATTTGATCAATATGTTTTAGACACTGGCCACATCTTCAGAAATTGGGAATTCTAAATTTAATTAATCTGTAAATATAAGTGCAATATGAAGGATGGGCTTCTTAAGATTTACTGACATGGTAATTTGCGCTGGCAAATATCTTAGGTATTTTTTCAGGACTGAAATTTAGTCTTCTATTTTCTACAGAAAATCAAAACCAAAGCAACCGTAAAAGCAGCAAAAGTATTCAAAATTGCCCAGTCAATTAAGAAATGAATGATTGCTTTCCTTTGCAGCTCTTGGCTATCTTCTGAGAATTTTTTCCCAGGCTCTCGAGTTACTTGGCTAATATTTCTTTAAACAAATGAATTTGTGAAAGTGGGCTTTACATTTTAATTGTTTATTTCACAGCTGCAACACTTATTTCATTTTGAAATAGCCACGTAGACAATATTCTTATAAAGTCACTTTCATGAAGACAAAGAATCTGGCAAAGTCTGCTAAATCGGATACTATGGCAGAGATTACAAATATCAATATTGCAAAGCCCGTGAAAGTGTTAGTCATATCTATGACCCAGCACTATTTGCCCAGTGGTTGCCCATTTGCCTAATGTTCTAACTGCGGACTGGACAGAAATCAATAATGTTGTGAAATCAGATGCCAAAAATTTCATCATTTTCCCAGTAATTGCTGAAAAACAGTACTTAATAAATGATGCAGAACAGTACCCTATACTTGAAGAGGAAAATTAGTTTTATAGAGATAAGTAACTGCCCTCTAATAATAGGTGAATTTCTTTTGCAATGAGTATTTCCAATTTAATACCACACTTTAAGAAAAATCTTTTCTGTTCAGCCAAATGCTACAAAAGGCAGCAAAAACATCACTGTATTGAAGCCAAGCTCGAGGAACACTGGAAATCTAAGAGATTTCTCTTGTGTGTTTAGGCACCAAAATCATAACTCTGAAGCAGAAAGCATTGAATCCCAGGGAAGCTAAAGCAGATGAACTTTGGTGTTTCTCCTCCAATATTACAGGCTAAGCTTCTGGCAGGGCCCAGGCCTGCCCAGCCTTGGTGGCTGTGCTTTCACGCCATCCCTGCCCTGGTTCCTGGCCATCCCCCAGGAGCAGCAGTCCAGCCAGCACAAACCCCTGCAGGGGTGCAACTGAGCACCCAATGCCAGTGCATTGCCCTTTATCTAAATATCTTGCAGCCCGAGTAACAACTCCAGAGGCACAGGGTCACCCCACGTCCCCTTCAGGTGAAGAAGTGACAGCTCTGCCTCTTCTATGTTACTCATGGGGAGAACATGCTACCAGTGCCTGCACATCTCCCACACCCCTCAGTATCTGCAGTGCTAGGAATCTGAAGATATGGATTGCCACCAAGGACCAACTCTGCCAAGTTCTACTAAAGTTCAAAGGCACCGCTGGTCATAACCACAGTTATTAGTGTTTGCAGGATTCAAATATAATAGCAGGCCTGTTTTATGGGTCTCATTCTCCCCACATTTATGCCAATGGCTTTCTGCTCATGGTTTGCAAACTTCTTGAGCTCTACCAACCTCTCCCTAAAATGTTACAACTGCAAGAAAGCAGATTCTCAACAGACTTAATTTTGCCACCTGAGGCTTTGTACTTTCACTGGAAGGCTTTTAGGAATTCACAGATTAAAAACAATAAAATAAAATAGAAAATCACTGCTTTATGCAGTAATTCCACAGACTCTTGATATGAGCCCCATAAATCAGGTTACTTGTGTAAATGTTTGACAGGGAAATGTCCAGATGATTTTTATGCTGTAACATGTATTTTCAGTCAATTTTTCCAAATGGTTTGCTGCACTGCACAAGCTTTCATCTTCAGCCTAATCTTTGTGCAGCTTAACTTCTGGCAAATTTTTTGCTTATTTTTCCTCCATTTCCCATCTCTTTGAAGATCTATATTTTTTGGACTGCCACTTCTGGAAAAGATATTTCTCCAACAAGAGCTAGGGAGTGCACACAGGGGAGATTTTACCCTTTACCAGAATAGGGATAAGCACAGTTAGGTTTGTTTGCCTGACTTTTACACCACAGATTAAAAATAAGCATCAAGAATTGGAAAAACTCTCTTTCTCAGACAGGGCAGCGTCTGCATTTGAAGACAGTTCTGTGAACGAAACCACAGTTGTTAGGGCACTGTTGGGGGTGGAGGGGTGAGGAGGGAGTGTTATTGGTTTTATATCTCATGGAGTTATTCATATCCTGAGAGGGCAGAATCCCCCAGGCACTGGAATGTGAGTGCCACCAGGTCTTCCCTGATGCCTGAGTTACTCATCCCCTCACACACACAAACACTCCGTGAGGTAGCAGAAAGAATTAAATCCAGCCGCTCTCTCTGGTAGGAAATTTCCTAATGCACTGTGATATTGCTTCTCCTTTTCAGTTGTCTGCTCTGGGTGAATGCTTTTAGTAAGAAGCAAGGAATTTGACATTAATTTCTGCCCCAGGAGTCAGTTTTCACCTCCAGGGTTGGTATTTAAAGTTTATATTTGCATTTTAAACATATGCACTCCAGTATCTTACCACTACAGATATGCTTGTAGACATTCTTAGGAACAGCATATGATCAGTATCAGAGGATAGTGAAGGTCTGGTCATCGAGCTGGACCTAAACACCCATAAATGCAGACCCGGGAGAAAGGCTATTAAATAATTGAAGACTTAGTGTTACAAAGAGCCAGACCTAGAAATTATTTGTTGCAGTGTTTTCTGATATTGTTATGGAGTGCTGAGCTGCATTTGGCATGTGATATTTATGAAAATTGTCATGAATCTGGCCAGTGTGCCTGATCGTAAGGCAGCAGGTAAATGGCCAGGAAACTGTAACTCTGGCCTCAAGCATGTGCTCTCTGATCTCTGCTCACTTCCTTCACTGGTGTCCCCTCAGCTGCAGAATGGAAATATAGAATGCATCAAGGGATATCTTTGGGTAGGAAAAAGTATTGCAGAACTGCAACATTTCTTGTATAGTATTTTCCTCTTGAATCTGTTAATAAACAAATGAATTCACGTGTGTATCTACAGATGAGTCTGTAGCATACAGCTGCTGAAATCCCAGCGGTAAAGTTCTCTTTGTAAATTTGGGTTGTGCAGTTTCATTTGGCCCATACAAGAAATAAAGCGTTGAGCTTTTATTCATATGATTTTTAAAAGGCAGGATTTTTTCTAATGGGGTAAAGATAATCAGTCTAATATCCATGTAATAATCCTGTGTGAGACAGAGCTTCCAGTGATGGGTCAAGTAGGAATTAAACACCGGTCCATTGAAAAACAGAAATTGGACTATCAGAATTGAACTCCTAATTATCAAAAAATGATCATACAGAGAGAGATGCCCATCTCTGTCAAATCGCAGTGAAAGTGACAAATCTACAAAATACTTAAACCTGTGACAGCATTAATCTTACAACAAACAGGAAAGCCAGCTATACTCCTTTTTTAACAGCAAGCATTTCTGCATCACCCTCCCCTAGAAACTCAAAAGCAGCAGTTCAGGAAACTATTTTCTGCTGGCTTTGTATTTTTCCCAGATGCTGGACATCCGCTGTGCATCTGTTGGCCTCTGCACTCTTTGCCATTTGAAGGGAGACAGGAGAACCAAGTGCTGGCATATAAAGAGACTTTTATTCTTGCCTAGAATTTTCCCAGTCTGCAACAATTTCCCCTCTTATTGCTATTACAAAGATCAAACACCAACCAAACAATTCACACTGGTTTATCTAATTTGAAGAACACCCTAATGAGTTCTGTTATGTTTTGTTTGCAGAACAGAGTGTTCTGGCAGTCCCTGCATGACAGAAAGGACCCACAAGCAGACGGCTCAGTGCTGTTTACCCTGAAGAAGCGAGCGTGTGTGCTGGAAAGCGCTGACCGTTCTAATGGATCGCATGGAGCTGCAAAAAGTCAACATTGAACCTGATGACCAGAGCAACAGTGGGGAAAGCCTCGAAGAGAACTACACAGAGACGGCTGATTCAGAAAAGGCTGCAATTAGGAGGTAAGCATTTATCTGTTCTGTTAAGGTTGAAAGCAGTAATCGATAAACAATCTTCACTGATGGCACGTGGGAAGTTTTCCCACAGCACCGACCTTCCCTGCTCTATGCTCTGGAGGATGGTGTGCCCAGAACAGCAAGGCAGCCCAGGTCCCCCCTTGCCTGCCACCACCTGGACTGACGTCTGCAGGCTCCGAACACAGAGTACCCCTTGGCAATTTCCAGCTACTACAGTCGGATAGTACACGCGTAAATTAATACGCTCTCAGAGCAGTTCTGCCTGAGCACACTGAGGGGGAATGCTTTCCAGGGCAAGGTATGGAGGGCAGCAGGGACAGCCCACTCTCAGACATTCCAGCGGAACCCACCATGGCACTAGCACCTGCGCAGCTGGGAAAAGACACCTCAAAACCAGTCATCAGTCTCTAGCTCTCAGCTTGCTGCACCCCCCAGCACTTATCCCCAGCACGGCAGCTGCAAGGCCCTTTGTTCCCCAGGCGTGGAGCATGTGCTCAGCTTTAGTGTGTTGCTGGCAGTACGGAATTCTGCTTCCCAACATCTGCAGTCAAATGTAATTTGAAGATTACTGGGTCTAAAACTAAATTCCAGATCAAAGCAAAGATCTACTAAACGTGCCATTGGACATGAGAAATTTACAGGAGAACAGAGCTTTTTTTCTGAAGGATTTTTAAATATTCATAGCAATGTCAAAGGGAAATTTCCACTGATCACAGTAGGCACTAATCAAATAAAATGTGTGTCATAAGCTTTATCTAACATGTTCTTATTTTTCTTTGTATTCAGTCCCTTTGCTAGTGATGATGCAGAAAGTCAAAAGTTCCTTACAAATGGATATCTGGATAAAAAGAAATTGGAAGACTATAATGAAGAATATGTAAGTTTTATTCATCTTGAATGAATGAATGAATGAATAATTACAAAGTAGATCTTACTGACCTGAATTTTTTCCGAAAGTTTCAGTAAACAAAATTACTCTGGAGCTCGGCCAGCATAATTTTGGCTTTCAAAGAATAAACACGTTTTCTAACAGTTAGTGCAGCAAACCCTTTCTGTTGTCTTGCAAGTAAAACTAAGTCTTTCCTTCAAAAGTAATCAGAAAAATGCCTCAGACGACACTCGAACTTCGGTAACATCTCCATGTAATCTCAGCTGAGATGTGCAGACAGGGTGGGTTTGCACCCATTTCCTGACAGGACATTTGGCTCTTGAGGACTTTGTTGTTCCTATAACCAGGTAGATTTGTGCCTTAGTGCATATACACTTATATTTCTAGTTTCCAGCATCAGTGTAAATGAACCCAATCAACTGCATTGCATTAAAGAAGGGGCATTATTATTTCAGTTTTATGATGCTGAGCATTACATGGTCAGCACCCTTCTGACTCCCTAGACAGCTTCACATGCAAGTGGAAGCACAGCACCAGTTCCTGAGGGGTGCATGTGGGTGTGCATCTGCATCTGCATCCCCTGCTCAGGATTTAATGTTACTCAACTTTTAGTGAAATTGATGAAATTAAAGGCATTATTTTATCAGTTCTCTTACAGATTTTATTAAGGAATGATCACATAAAATCAAAAGTATTATTTGTGATTGTGAGCTAAAATTAAGAGCCATGTTCCTCTGTTTTCTTTTCCACTTGGTGTCAGTTGTAACTCACTCACACACCATCCCCTCTCTCCTAGGTTTTGTCCTCTTCCACTCTTCTACTCTTCTTCTTCTTTCAGCTCTAGGCATGCAACACTCATTTCTATTCTCTCCCGGACACACTTTTACTTCCCCAAAGAAAAAAGTACATCCTACTTGGAGAAATATTCAATAACCTGCTGTATTAATTTTTTACAAAATCTGAATATTTGAAAGTCAATAATTGGGAAATCTATCTGATAGCAGCATGTATTTCCATAGAGGCTGGCCAGCACAGCCAGTGTAACTGTGTCACCTTAGTCGCCTGTCAGGAACGTAGGCCTCCTCCTGACTGAGATAATAAAAGAGTTAGAAGAGGCAAACACTACCAGCACAGCTGTTTTTGGGGTAAAGAGACTTCTTATGGTGTCCTTATGCAAGTGTCTCCGAGCTTGGGAACCTTGAGAAAGCTCCACCTGTAGGTATCAAGGGAGCAGTACAGGGAAAACCAGCAATGAGGATAATTAGCCAGCCATGCTCAGTAAAATGCAAATGAATTGCCATTTTCTGTTCTTGCACCCAACAGCACAGGGGTAGAACTTCCTTTGGAATGTCCTCGTTCAACCTCAGCAATGCTATTATGGGCAGCGGCATCTTAGGGCTCTCCTATGCCATGGCCAACACAGGAATTATCCTTTTCATGTAAGTATATAGAAAGAGAAGCAAATAGAATATAAGTAGGTGGCTGGAGCCGAGGTTTTTATGGTTAGAGAGGTACGTTAAGCTTGGTTTGTTAGCTGAAGATTCTTGTAAGATCCTCTGTAATGAAAACATTTCAGCTTCAACACAAGGAACCATTCATTGATGAAAAGCTTTTTTTTTTTAATATTTTAGACCTCCTTTGTATTAGAAACACAGCTGTGAATTGATACTGTGCAGTCACAAAACAGAAGGAAAGAACAATATACTGGTCCTAAAATAAAAGAGCGATCATGCCAGTTCAGTATGGGAATCCAATGAGGGAATTAAATCACCCATAAATATGTTTACATCACCCCAACTATCTAATCACTATGTAGAAATGGAAGAAGAATATTCCATATAATCTGAAATTGCAGCATGCTTTGAATGCAAAGGCATTCATGGATTTAATCTTGCTGCTTCAAGTCTGTCTGTACCCAATGTGCACAAATGACAGCACTGGTCTGTGACTGATGAGCAGTATCTACATAGAATGAATTTTGATAGACAGTAACATATAGCCATGGGGAGTTTTTTAATAGATGGCTAACGTCTGGCTCCTTTTAATGAGACAAACTGTATCAAAAATAAATTTGTGGGTTTTTTTTTATTAACTGATTTTAATTTTAGCTGAAGCCTTAACTGTAGCCTCCCATGAGACTGGAATAAATCATGATATTACTGTGTGACAATAAGCCATTGTTTGACATTACTGAAATCTAGCATGTTTTTATGGAGCTTCTTGCTTGTGGGGACTGTGTAACTATGACAGCAACAATATTCGAAATGTTACATGTAGCTTCCTGTTGCTAAGAAACATCTCCTGCTTTGCCAATATAATTTTTAACTGAAAATTAATTGTAGATTCAAATGCTATTCTGTATAAGTGCTTCATAACACATGCACTCAACTGGTTTAGATATAGTATTTGCAGAGCAAAAAATAGAAGCCAGTTCTCAAATTGACTGCATCAGGGTCGGAAAAATGTAGGATTTTTTTTTCCTCCAACTTTCTCTGAGCACTTGTACTAACTAGTACGTCCATAAATGATCACTGGAAAGAAAATTGTAATACATTAAGACTCATTAACAGGAAAAAATATTACCTTAATAATATCTTTCTTTTGAAACTCTGTTCATTCTGACTGGTGGCTAAAAATTCTGATGCGAGCCTAATGACATTAGCTCTGTTGGTAGTGCTAAAGCAGGGAGTAATGCTAAAGCGAAGAACAAAGGCATCTCCACTCACACCTCACTTTCTTTACTATGCTCTTTCCATATTTCCTGCATGAGAACGTTCTCCCTTCTGGTAGAGGAAGGAGTTTTATTTAAAAGCATAAACTTGTGCGTAGATATTGTTACCCCCACAGCATTTATCCACTTGCTGGAAGTTCCTCTGTTTTCACAGATCATGATGTTAGTGTTAGTGGGACAGAAAAATCCCATCTACTAAATGGAAACTAGTGGACATTAATTCTAATTTAGATGATGCTGGCAGCATTGTCTAAATTTTTGTAATTTACTGTCCCCATGCTGTCCAAGTGCTTTCATACTGGAAGGTGTTCTATGGGTGAAGGCAAAAGGAGGGCTCACAAAACTCTGAAGCTCTCCAAAATTTCCCATTACATCCTTCCCACAGGGGAGGTTTACAGTGGCACAGAATCTGCACCAGAGCAACATTTCTGCTGCCCAGCATGATGTAGCAAGTGCAGCCAGGATGATTTTGGTTTACCCTACCTCATGTGTCAGGACACAGAGACCATGTCTCTGAATAGCAGCTGTATGGGTGCCCCCGATCAAGGAGGATGCCATCTCAGCAGGATACACTGTGACCTCAGATAGGATCCCCCCCTCGCTGTATTGCATGAGCCCACAGCATGAGAAAACCCTGACCACACAGGGTGGTAGCACTGTCTGTTTCTCCTGAAGAGGGAAACTTCAGAGGAAATTGTGATGGTCTGGTCGTCATCACCCGGTCACAGGGCCTGTGTCTGCTCCTAGACTGCAACCCATTTACGAACTTGGCTGTCAGTGTCTCCTATATCTGTACCAAACCACATGTTCAGCGGAGTGGAAGGTATGGGCACAGCCTCCTGTTCAGCCATGGAATAAAGTGCATCCATATTTTCTATCTCTGTCATGTTATTATCTCACTCCCTTCCTCACCAGCACTCATGCGGGCTGATGACAAGATGGTTATGGCAATATGATATGTTGTCCACAGTGCTGTGCCCTGAAAATGTCATACAAAGCTACATTTTTCACAAGCGGTTTAGAAGAGGCAGATAGCTGAAATCACAGGATGCAGCTGCTGTGTGGAAGGAACATGGCAGTAATCAGAATTATTTAATTCAGGCACTGGTACCTTCGAGCAGACTAAAGACTACAAGACTAAGCTACCAGTGCTCCAAGAGCAGATTTTCTGGTGTTGTGGCATGCTTTAACACTACGCAAGATTTCTAAAGCACTTAGACAGCAGGCAACTAACCTCCACTGCACAATGATATGGCAGAAGTCAAAAGCAGTGACCAGCAAGGAGGTAGCATTGTTTTCCCAATCAATGCTCCCAATTGATGTCACAGTGCTCTGATTAAGAAGAGATATGAAAATGTGAGGTCAGTGAGCAGGTAAGAGTCCAAAGACCAGATTCTTGCATAAAAATCTGTTTACTTTAGTAGGATCTTGTTGAGATGTAAGATTCCGTCCCTGGGAAATAGCACAGAACTGGCACTTACTGGACTTAAAAAAGCATTCAGGGGCCTTTAGATTGTATAAGGTGCAACTGTACTCACAAGTAAGCTAGAGCTGACACTTAGCCCTGCATTTAGCACTGGGAGACCAAAGAACAAACTTGCTGAAAACTATTTACGTTTTGAACTTCATGAAAATGAGCAAGCGTACGTTCAAATCAACTGAGTGTCTCTAATGTCCTGCTCAGGATTCTGCTTTCTGCTTTGCCTTGCAGAGTTTTGCTGCTCAGCGTAGCAATATTGTCACTCTACTCAGTCCACCTTTTACTGAAGATATCAAAAGAAGGAGGTAGGAGGCTGTGATTGACAGAGAGTCTGAATTGCCTGCATGTACTTTACCTTGGAATGCAATTTATCAAGTATGTCCAATGTAGTGGGCCATGTTTCTTTTTCAATTTTTCTTTGGGCTTTTTTTTTCAGGATCGTTAATATATGAAAAATTGGGAGCAAAGGCATTTGGCTGGCCTGGGAAATGTGGTGTTTTCATTTCGGTCACAATGCAGAATATTGGAGGTAAGAGGCAATAGTTTTCTAGCTTCCAATGCTCTTCCTACAGAACACAAGTGATTTCTTTCTCTCCTCTGTCTGGCTAAATGGCATCAGAGATAAGCCAGATACAGCATACCTTGTATTGCAAAAATGATCATCTCCTTTTTCATCAGCTACCTGACACTTCAGTGTATGGTGAAAGAGAGTTGCCAGGGATCTCTCCACGGCCAGTGAAGAGGCTTTGATGATGGCTAAAGTGGTCTGACTGACCACTGACTGTCCTCAAGGCATTTTCCATTTATCTTTATTGATTATGGCTCAGACTGCTCTTAGCATCTAGTTGAAGCATGTGGTTCCACTTAGAAAAGATTACTGTGACCTAAAAGGAGCAGCACAGGGTTATGACTTCTCCATAAAAATCTCTTCAGTAGTTCATTTTTCAGCTGAATTCTCTCCTTGAAATAATGGTTGGGTTGTGTTATTCTTAAAATGTGTGTGTTTAAAGTAATTTTTGAATGTACTCACCCACAAATATACTTCCTGTGAAATATCTATCAGTCTCTCAGAACAGGAGACTTACCAATATAAACAGTAGTGGTAGTCTGTACATGTATTCAACAAAGCTTGTTTCCTTTACTATCCTGCAAGAAGCCTTTTAGGAGGCTGAAGAACACCAGGTCTGAAAACACAAGGGAGTTTGTAATTTTTTACAGATTCCTTAAGGAGAGGTAATTGAAATTTAAATTAAATGTGCCATTAGTCAATTAAATTTATGCAGGTTTTTTGGTGATTTCTCTACTGGAAGTTACTATGTTTTGCAAATCTCCATCAACAGATCATTACTGTCCTGTTATAGCAACATTGCTACACACATAAAGGTAGTTTACATCTCTCTACTGCAAAAGACTTTATGATTTAGTTCATAAAAGATGTTATTCTATGATATTCCTTTCCTTCCTCAAGACTGGATATCGAATTTGTTGAATTCAGAAATTAAATATTTGTCTTGCTTGGGTTTTTTTCCAGCAATGTCAAGCTACCTCTTTATTATTAAATATGAACTTCCTGAAGTCATCAGAGCATTTATGAAACTTGAGGAGAATTCTGGGTAGGTGCCTTTTCCCAGCCTGAATCTCAGATGAAAATTTTTCACTTTGATGTCAATGATGATTGTTTTTATTTTTATTCTTCCTCTTTAGAGAATGGTACCTTAATGGGAACTACCTCGTCATACTTGTAACAGTTGTGGTTATTCTTCCCCTCTCCCTTCTAAAAAGCTTAGGTAAGCTTAATGCCCTGCTTAAGCTCGTTTCTTATTCCTGTTAGGATTGTGAATTTATATGTAACTGAACTGTTTTGTTCTGTTTTGTTTTGTTTTTCTTGCTGCACAGGTTATCTTGGTTATACGAGTGGGTTTTCGCTGACGTGTATGGTTTTCTTTGTCAGTGTGGTAGGTGACTGTTTGGGTATTGTCTCCAGCCAAGTACAGACTCTGTAAACCTCAAACACTGTTACACCATGACAATATAATGTGGATGTTAGAATAGCAGCTGCAAGTGAATCAAATCAACAACCTGTTTCTGAATGAAGTCAGAATAAAAAAATCAGTTTAAAAAACACTTGAGAATAAAAAATAAAGCAGGAAAACAGCAGAGGAATAGTAACAACAAATATTTGCAGAAGCAGAATTGGTAGCACTTGGTTTTCTTGCTTCTTCTCTTTCTGAGTGTCTGTTTATACTTCTGTTGGAATACCACAGATGTATAATATCCTATAGTGGCACTCTTCTGATAACATTGTCTACTCTTTTGTAGGTAATCTTCAAGAAATCCCAAATACCCTGTCCTCTTCCCATCATGGACCACAGGGTTGAAAACTGGACCGCCACCAATAGCACAGTGCCAGTGCACCTGGTCGTGTTATCAAATGAGTCACTCAGTTCTGGTGTGAATTTCATGATGGACAGCACAGCTGGGCACCTCCCGAGTCTTGAGGAGACAAAAGACACATCCCCGAAAAGCGGTGTAGAATACGAAGCACACAGCGACAACAGTGACAAGTGTCAGCCAAAATACTTTGTGTTCAATTCACGGGTAAGGGAGATTCTGTAGAACTTGTCTTTCACCACTTGTACCACAGCTAAACTGCTACCTGCCAAAAGTCAGAGGTACAGCCGTGACTAATGGGAGCTTTATTTTACAGACTGCCTATGCAATACCCATCCTGGCATTTGCATTCGTATGCCACCCTGAGGTGCTACCAATATACAGTGAACTGAAAGAGTAAGGTTCTTAAATTTTGTCCAATACTTCCAGTTAACCATAGGTAACTGAGAGATCACTTTCTACATGTTGTCCCTTGATTGCTGATGTGTAAACACCCACATGATAATGACTTATTGTTTTCCATAGTAAGCAGATTTTGGCTTTGCTTTGATCTTATAGTCAGATATTGGTGACAGAGAACCACTGCATTGATTGATATTTATTTAGGAAAGGAGGAATCTGGACAGTCCTTCAAATGATCTGAGATAAACTCGGAAACTTGGTTGCACTGAAACAGATAATTCTGGTTTCTGATAATACCTTAATGAGTTCTGTGTCTGTGTCAGTTGCTGCTGACTCTGAAAGTTTCTTGGGATGCCATTGGTTTGGTTGTCTTACATAGGCTCTTCACCCAGCCTGTTTTGCTTAACAAATATCAAAAATCAAATACACTGGCTTAAAACAGCACAAAGTTGATAGTTGGGAAGGGCTAATAAAAGGCATTTGTTGAACAGCAAAAATTGCATTACAATTTTTGTACTTGTGTGGCAAAACTCAAGAAGGCTAAGAACCATTACCTCCTATTTCAGTAGGTTTAACCTCAGAAGCAATAAAAATTCTCGTATGACTTGGGAAAGTGCTTGCAAATCGTATAAGATGAAGATTTTCTTTAACCAAAGGATTGATGAAGAAAGGATTTGATCTGCAAGGGGTTCTTGAACCTACAGAACAGCCCTATGTAGATATAAGGGTATGTTCATATAGAGATGGATGAAAGCTCTTGTCTATTATTATTAACAGACCTGTAATTGTAGTCCCTCAATTTTTTTTAATCTAAAATATACCATTTGAAATTGACATTTAATAAATAATGATATACAAAATAATATGGCACATTTTTTTGTTGCCACTAAAAATGCACATAGAAATGGAGTTTCAACACATTTTAAAAATCTGTGCTACTCTGCACAGAGTTGTAAGGCATCAAGAGCTCTATGTAACCAATATAGTTGCTATGGACTTACTATCCAGTGAGGGTATGTCAGAGAGCTAAGATATTTCAGAGCATTTCCTGTACAAATAGAGGCTTTATAGGACTGTTGTTCTCTTTCTTTCATACTTCAGTCGCTCCCGAAAGCGGATGCAGAATATCTCAAATATCTCCATCACTGGCATGCTTATCATGTATCTTCTGGCTGCCCTTTTTGGATACCTTACCTTCTATGGTAGGTCAAACCCCTGTTCTCTGCAGAATTTTCCCTCACTTTTTAAAGCAGGCAAGCTGGTTCTATTGCAAATGCTCAAGAATTAATGTATTTTCTGGGGGCCTGAATCCAAGTGTAAGCAGCATTCAATCACAATACACAGTGTATAACCTTCTGAATGAACTGTGGGACTTATCCAGCTGTCAGGCCACAAGTTCCTCACCTGTGAGAGATCCAGAGGCACCTACTAGGGGGACTAGTTTCGTTTCCCTTGGCTTTGTGAACTCAGACAAGAAGCTGCTGTGAACTTGAATCTTGGCAAAGGCCAAGAGTACTAAAAATACTCTAGTGCTCAACAGTTTTACATGACACTATTAAGTGCTATCCAATCTGTTTCTGACGCCACTAGTTCAGCTTCATCTATGCTGAAAAACAGGTGCAAATCATTCTAGTGTAAAAAAAATCTGGACGAGCTAGACTAACCAATAGACAAACAGAGTAGTTCCTCTATCAGCACACCATTTTGTGCAAACACCACCTCTTTTTACCTTGTTAGTTCCTCCATACAGAGAAAAGTGAAGGCTACAGCACAATCTGCTCCCTATCACTGGGGCAAGACGGCTCTGTTTGAGAGCTGGGACATCTGGGTGGAGGTCAAAAGGAGCTGTTACCAGTCCAGTGAGTTGTTTCGTGTTCCAGATCACAGAAATTATTTTTACTTCAAGTTCTACATCCACTTAATGACTTTCTCAAAGTCATCTCAAAGATACTAGAGTACAAAGCATCACCTCAGAGCTGTATTATCCTCATCATCTCTGAATGATGGACTTGTGTCAGTCACGGTGGGAAAATTCCTCTTTCATGTCTAGCCCACAACATGTATCTAATGACAGCAGCTGGGCTAAGGTTAACCTCATCTCTTATCTGGCTGCAGTATAAAGATCCTTTTAAATGTGCAATGTACTGCTAAAGTGATTAAACTCCTTTCTGTTTCCTTTTTGTAGGAGAAGTTGAAGATGAGCTACTTCATACATACACTAAAGTGTACACCTTCGACACCCTCTTGCTGTCAGTTCGCCTGGCAGTGCTGGTGGCTGTAACCCTGACTGTGCCCCTGGTCCTTTTCCCTGTGAGTAACATAGCTGAAATCAGGGCTAACCCATATATACTGACTGAATGTGATCAGCACAGACAGATTTTATCACTGAAGAAAAGTAAGCCTGAGTTTTTTATTTAGAGAGGTCTGTTTTCTCATATGCAGTTTGACCAGAGCATGGACCTCAGGCAGTCAGGGTTGCAAAATTTGAAAGACTGAAACAAATCAGTCCTTATAAATAAATCAAGAATGACTTCTCTGGCTCTTTCTGGCTCTTTCTGTACTATATTTATCAGAACAGTGCTAAGTACTGAAGACTTGGAGATATACTAAACCACTTACAAGTTTTCCTAATACAGACATAGGGACCTACTATAGCATCCAAACTTAAGACAGACATGTGAAGCTCAGGTTACGCATTGTGCAGGATTCCCACACTGGGCTGCCAAAGTACAAGGACAGACGTCCCTGTGCTCACCTTACAGGCTTGAGTCTATGGACAGGTGGAGAAGCTAAATGCCAGAAAAAAGAGGCTTACAGGATTCAGCTTCATAGTCAGTTTTCTGAGCAAAGTTTGGAGCTTCTGTGTGCTCTTCACAGAGAAAAACAAAACAACCACAGTAGCAGGGACAGAAAGGCACAGCTAAACAATTTGCTCTGCAGAGGGGCCAACCGCTCTCAGGGATCAATCTCCCCCAGTGAGCAGAGCTCCAGGCTCCAGAATGTATAAGACTATCCTCATGCCTTCCCTGAGCTGCTGTGCAGCAGAGGAGAAAATAGCTGATCTTCGTCATTTGGTTTTGGGAGGCTGGTGTGTCATTTGTACAGCACGTACAAGCCCAGCATCATGCTGCTGGAGGGCTCCCAGCAAGCTGCATCACACCACAGTGTTCCCATCTGAGTAACCCTGGGGTCCTGTTGCTCTGTCATCCTGGATGCAACACATGCTCTGCGTAGGTACTGTTTCCAGGGTTGCTGACAAATGCCTAAGAGCAGCGATCACTGTTCAATGCTGTCTACTGAAAAAAAAAATAAATAAAGGATCAGATATAAAGCACCCAGAGCGACCAATAAAGCACCCAGAGTGATCAGTCCTTCTAGCTTGGAGAGTTCCAGTGCCCTGCCTTAAACATCATGTTCAAACCAGTGGTTAAATGTTTAAATTAATCTTAACAAATTGATCAGTCTTCATGGGAAAACAAGCTAAGGGCATTGCAAAATCCTCTGTCTGTCAGGTGTAGCATTTTGTAATTTTAGATTTCTGTACGATCATTTTTATATCTGAATAGTTAGCAGTTACATACTACAGCACTGATTGTTCCATTAAAAGAACTCCTGAGAAAATATCATTTGCTTGTAAACCAGAATATCAAAGAGCTTTACACAGTCTTTCAGGACAGCCAACTCAGCAGATCTTCTTACTTCAAATAAGCAGTATAATTGTATCAACTCTTTTTTTTTATGACTCACCCCATTAGTATTTTCTTAAATTAGTCAGAGTTTTTTATTTAAAAAAAAAAGTTATTGCACTGCCAGAAAAATAAATTAAATATAGATCTATGCAGCATTAGTCACTGTAAAACTTCAGTTTGATAGCTTTTTTTTAAGGACTGTGTCACAAAAGGAATAATGCACAACATGCTGCCAGAAGTCTTTTCTGTAATAAAGCTGTTTTACACCAACTCAAAAACTGGACAAAATATTTTCAATCTGCATCCCTCTTACTAATATTGGTTCACATAAACCTGAAAAACATGAAATACAGAACTCATGCTGTGTTTTCAAGTGGTGTATTACTCTGACAGAACCCCATATATTTATTTAATTGCCAAACTCACCCAGAAACGGTTATATGTTATTTTAAAACAACCAAGCAGAAGTGCATTTGTAGATTTTGTTCACTGTAAAAATATTTTTGTTCAATTTCTAAATATCAACTTTTAAGTTAATTGTGGTACTTGAGAATAACAGTCTCCAGCCACCAAATGGATTTGCTTTTGACCTTTTCTCTATTTACTGTCTTTTATGTCGTGAAAGCAAAAAAAAAAATTCATGAAGTGAGAAAGTCAGTGAAGCAAAAAAGGATTGTCTGCAATAACTTTTAGGATTATCATTTCCAAGTGGCATTGTAAAATATGCTTTTCTTTTCAGATATGTATATGTACATATTTAATGATTGAGTAAAACAACAGCTTCCTCTTTCTCTCAGAAAAGTAAATGACAATTCTTGTGAGATTTTCAGAGGGATCGGGTTCAGGAATACAGGAATTCATATTTCACATGTGGTTTTTTTTTGCCTGCTGATTAGTACTTATAGTGGGGGGTTCTTTGAGGATTTTTTTTGCTGATATTAGCATCTTTCAGCTGAACAGATTTCATGTCCCTGATTTTACACCCTATTTATTTGACTTTCTTCTACACTGCAAATATTTGAGTTTCTGCATTAAACTGTGAACCCAGTTCTCAAAAACCTACATCAGAGTGAGATGACATTATGGGAATCAAAGACTGAAAACACATTTTTTCAGACAGAATTTCTCACAGCAGAAGTAACTATTATACAACTTTTTTTTTTTTTTAAGTGAAAGCAAAGATAAATTAATTGTTGTTTTACTTTCCCTGCTGTTTTTCATCTTGCAGATCCGTTCATCTATCAGTGCGTTGCTGTTTCCCAAAAGGACATTCAGCTGGATAAGACATTTCCTGATTGCAGCAGTAATTTTGGCTTTTAATAATCTGCTTGTAATTTTTGTCCCAACTATTAAAGACATTTTTGGATTTATCGGTAGGTTTCATAAATACTTTTTGTTGACTCTGTTATCCTTTCTACAACATATTTACATTCGTGGACTGAAGGGCCATCTCTGTTTGGATCTTACAGTAGAGTAATATAAACACAACTTGAAGTTAAAGGGGATATAAGAATTCTCAAACAGCTGACAGACAAAGCTACAGGCTACCCAACTTTGTTGTTACATTGCATGAGGCACAAGGAATCCAATGATCCCAATAAGAAAACTGGTAAGGAATTCCCATTTTGACCAAAAGGGAATTTAATATATGTCGAGCAGAGGGAAATCACCTTGGATTTTCAAGCACCTATAGCATGAAAAGATGTGTTGACTTCCAAACTGTTCTGCTAGAAAAAGGAGAAAAGTGAAACATCACTTTTGACATTAACAGTTTCCCTACCACTTTCTTTTGGTCAGTTTTGGCCTCTGACCAAAGAGGTCCATGAAGAGCCACCATGCTCTGAAGTGCTTGAGGATTCAGGGATGCAGATGCCCTTGAGAAAGATACCTCCATGGGGTTTCTGCAGCTGGTTTGCTCCTCCCTGCCTTTTATACCTGGGTCACCATGCTAGACTCTGCTGAGCAGAGAGGAGTGGGCACTTCTCAGGCACGGATCGTCCATTCTCTTTTCGATAGCTGCTTTCCAGGGTCATCCCGCCCTGGGAATGTCTATTTGCCCTTGCTCCACCGGCTGACATGCAGACATCTCCACCACAGGCAGCCACAACATTTTGAAAAAATCCTCCCAGTAACAAGTGTCTCTTCGGGCCCCAAGCACCCGAATAAGTGTTTAGACATCTACAGCTCTCCATGAACGTTGTCTACAGAGAAAGCCCTTTGGGCAGTTGGGCTCAGAAAGGCAGCTGCCTTCCCACAGGCTCTCTTTTTCAGGTGCACCACTCTACTTTTCTGTCAAATGGTGCAGAACTCAGCTCTGCGCTCTCTTCCAGGGGCCTCTTCTGCTACAATGTTGATTTTCATCCTCCCTGGTGCCTTCTACCTGCGAATTGTTGAGAAGGAACCCCTGAGGTCTCCCCAGAAGATTGGGGTAAGAGAACTGAGAGCAATTGCAAAAGGAGGGGTGGGAGGGTGTGTGCTTTCCATTAGTACTCTGACCTTTGACTTGCAACATCTGGCACTTGCTCCTAAATGGTAGTGCCTCACTCAAAATACAGGTTGGGCAGTGGGATTCACCTGAGGCTTCACAAGACAAAGCCTTTAGTGCCCTACTGCTCCTGACACTCACCTAAGTGTTTAGGATAAGGTGGGTCTTAAACCACTAGAAAAAGGGACTTACTTAATCCAGTCTAAGCTCTAGTTAACACCTGCCTTTGCATAAATAGCACCAAGACAGTCTATAAGAACTGGAAGACCAGCTGTGGATTAACAGGAAGATCTGAGGTCAAGATTAGGAAAGAAGTTGTACTGCAGAGATAAGTAATAGTGAGCTCTCCTCTGAGACAGATCCATACAGCTACAGGATGCATACATGAAGGTTATCATTTTTGCACAGCATATGTCAATTTGTCATGCTGGACTGCCACTGCAATACCTCTCATCCTGAACATCAATAACTGTATGCACATTTAACTGTCACTGAGGAAATATTCTTTGAAAATATAATCAGAAAAGTTATTAATGAAATATATATGTGAGCACATAATGTAAATGGATGAGCATATATACATCTATACATATGTTCACGAAAGACATGTAAGTTCAACTCATACATACTTCAAGTATAATAGAAGAAGTTTATCATGATAAAATGATTTCTACAATGTTTTTTGTAGCTATTGTTATAGAGAGACTCATGTGTCTTTGTTCACTCTTCATGTTGTTGTGTGTTAGGCACATCTAGAATTTCACACCCTGCACTGAGATCACATACACATCTTTGTTTCACAAGAAGGAATATTGTTAAGTGTGGACAGATTATGGTAAACTTAAGCTTCACTAAAGCAAAGGGTGGCTACAAGCATCTGAATCACTTGAATATACACAGAAATACTGTCAGATAAGAGATATGGGCTTACCTGTTTGTCTAATAAGGATTAAACAGATTAACTCTGAAGTTGTTCTTAATGTCAGAGACTATGATCATTGACTGAAAATTTGTCAGTTTTTAAAGATGAAATAAAAAGCTGTTTCTCTGTTATATTTTTTATTATTTTTCACAGTACCAAAGTGGGTTGTTTTCAGATCTAGCTGTGTAGAGTCCATCTCTCTTGAACTGAAATTCACACAGGAGTACCTTTGATTCATGTAGCCCTGTACAATGTTACTTGGGCTTTAGCCACAGCGAATAACCCAAACTTAAGCCCTGGATATTACATTAATGCAGATCCAGTGGGGCAATCTGTGAGCTACAGGCTGCTTAGTCACTTGCTTTATTAATAAAATTTCATCTTCCAATTGCAGGCTCTAATTTTCCTCATAGTTGGCATAATCTTCATGGTTGTGAGTATGACTCTTATTGTAATGGACTGGATTTACAATCCCTCGAGTTCAAGACATCATTAACCTGTGAAGACAACCAAGAGCTTTTTATAACATAAATATTTGTATTGTGTGCTCTGAAGAACATCTAAACGAGATTGTTATTCCTAGCTAGTAACTGCAGTACTTTGAAGACAGTTTCTGGTAAGGTCACAAGAACTCAATGGAGCCTACATCATCCTTGCCGATAAGGATTGTTATTTATGTATTAGGAACCTGAGCTTAACATTTCTGGCCAGATGAGATGAAAAGTGTGGTGTGAATGCTTTCTATTTTCAAAACCAAAATAACTTTGTACATAGTCCTCAAAAATAGCTTGGTGTTACCCCTTTCAAAATCTTCCACCATGATAGTAAACACAGTTCCTAGAGCCTTGGAAAGGTAACGGCCAGAAAACCATCCAGCGCCTTATTTTCATTCTGAAGATCATTGCAGTGGCTGCCCAGGTCCAAGAGAAAGGGTACGGTTTCTGGAGGGGATCTGGAAGGTGGCTCCTCCCTGCCTGATAGACTGACCTGCCTCTCAGAAAGACGATGGCTTTGACAAGCCAGTGGACAAAGCTGAGCAACAGATTTGTCACCCAAATTCGTCGCCCTTAGCAGGTGACAGCTGTTGCACAGAATAAAGCTCTCTGACACAGATTCTGTGTTGGGCCACGTGCTTGAAGAACAGTAGAGTATTCTCATTTTGTTGTTAAAGATGCCTGTGCTGGAAATATCAGTCATTTCTGCTGTAGGGGTTTTTTTTTGTTCTTTAATTTTTAATTATTGTGTGAGCTTGCATCACTGAACAAGTTGTATCCTCTGTAAAAACTTGTCTTCCACTCTCACAGGAATTTAAGGAGACCACAAGGTGTGGCAAAGCACCTTATCCAGTATTGTTCAGTTCTTGTGTATTTGATAAATGTTCAGTGCAGGAAACTGTCGTTTGCTATATATAAAAATATATGTATTTATGTACATAATTTTTTGTTTTCCTCTAGTTATAAAGATGTTACCCCGTGGTATATGATTTTTAATTTTTTTTACATATCACTCTCTTTTCATAGCCACACACCTGATATTATTTTGTAGGAAACGTATTGAATTGGTGGGTTTGTAAAAGGTTGATTTTTATTTCACCAGGTTGAAATATCCCTGTAGCAAGCCCTAACTGCTACCTGTGTAAAAACACGTTCATATGTTTACTACTTACATTACAATAAATTGCAAGATGTTTTTCTCTTGAGAATTTTTAATACATGTCTTAAAGTTTTGTGTTACCATTGTACACCACAAATTTGAATTACGTGCTCAATTGCTGTTCCTCATCTTGTCTATGCATACGTCAGCATTCAACAGCATCAGCGTGAGTTATGCGAGGGCAACAGCATTGCTGACAATCTCAAGTGTATCATGACATATAGCTGTGCAAGACAGGAAAAAAAAAGGGTTACATTCCATGTTATATTCATGCTTAATTAACAGTCAGATCATGAATTGGGCTGTGTTGTGGAGTACTCATTACGTATGCTCTCTGCACGCACCAGGGAAAATTAGCCAGAGAAGTCTTGCTGACTCCTTAGAAGATGGAATGAGTGGGAAGGTGCAACATTTGGGTTTATCATGCTTACACAGATCCAAGCTCATGTAATAGGAGTTTTCATATCCTGGCTTAGAAATCTGTTGAGTACATACCTGTGAATTCAGAAGGCTGTGAAGCACTCAAAAGTTGCCTCTGCTCCCTCCTTGGCTTCACACAAAATTCTGTTTGTTTGTGTGTGTGTGTGTGTGTATAAATTGTGTATACTTACAGATTAACTGGAAAGCAATATCAAATATATATTCCATGTCAAATGCTACCTTTCTGAGCAGTATTATATGATCACTTGAGTACTGTATCCTTAATATACTGGGAAACACTTCCTCATGGGCGCTAAGTCTGGCCTTGCATTTTTTAAAGAAAACGGTGCCAATAATGTTTTTCTTTATTTTAAGCAGACTAATACAAATACTGTTGCTTTATTACTGAAGAGACCTTTAACATGGACTAGAATTAATAGTAAAACACCACCATACCTCTTTTCCTGTTACCATTAGTGAGAGTTGTATGTATGAAATTGTAACTGCATCTTTACCTCGGAGTAAAAACACATATTGTGACTACGACTGCATGTAGAGACTTAGGAATTCATGTAGTCCACCTAAAATATATAGATGACCTCAAGAAAATAAACAGAACTATGGAACAATATGGAACAATGGCATAACTCACTGCCATTTTATGGCAAAAAAAAAAAACAGAGGCAGAGGGGCTGTAAAACGTCAAGTTTTTGAGTTAAAATACATTGGTCACTGTGATATGCGGCTGCTGCACACACTGGAAGTAAGAGCAGTATTGCTCACTAACTATTAGCACTGCTGAGAATGCTGGACGTTGGAGTTTCTTATTCATTTTGTAATGCTGACAATAGGCTTGGTGAAGATTTTTATTATAAGACCATTCATGAATGCATAATAAATTAATTTTTCGGAGACTGCAGATTATTTTTCCTGTGCTTCAGTCTACCAGGACAATAATTTTTGTGTGAAAATCAAGCAGAGTCAAGGCGGTTGCCTTAACACAGGTATTGCTAAAATATTATTCCCTTTTAAGAGAGAAATTTGTGTATCCATGTGCCTTCTGACGAGCAAGATGGCAGCCCCTTCATATAATAACACTTTGGCATCCCTTCTTTTCTATCTATTCGTGGAGCTGCGTAGATGTTATTGGGTATGGTGAATGGCTGGTGTTAGAAGCGGGGCTATCTGTGAGATATTGAATGCCTCATTCTTTGGATTAGCTGGGATACACGGTACCGTAACTAAGTATAGTATGGGAGTATATATAGTATATCACTAACTGTAGCGTAGGAGCGCACACCACATGGCACTACTATGTATAAATACTTCCTACCATTGCAGCTGCAGGTTTCCCCGCTGTTACATACTTGTCTGGTGTATACTCATAGCCCAAAATATACTGGTCTACACACAGCTCCAGCATCGATGAGCTCATGTGAGAACCATGCCCATGGCCAGCCAGCATTTGCAGCCTGCCCGCTAATGAGGGAGGCACTGCAGCCCCAGACACATGTTCAACAGGTAGTCCACTAACATCCACCCTGATTTCTCCTTCTCTTCTAGTTAGGCAGCCTTCAGCTGCAGCATCAGCTCTACTCTGTCTTGATGATGCTTGAGGTATAATTTTCTTGTGTCAGGAGGCTGTTTTAATTAAACAGTTACTATTGTAGCAAATGAATGAGGGCAGTTAAAGCAAAGTAAAAGATATGTCTTCAAAGACAAAAAAAAAATCAATGAAAATGTTAGAGATTTTAGTGGCCAAGGAGGTGTGTCATTAAACGGATGTGTTAAGAGTGCCAGAAGTGATATAGAAAAAAACAAAAACAGAAGTAATGAATATTTCAGCTCTGGATTTAGTAAGGGGCAGGAAACGGGACACTCATCAGAGGGCAAAATCATCTCTAGTCCATAAATAATCAAAGACTCTATTCAATAGCATCTATCTTAAAGAAGGGCAGCAGGCCTAGGTAAGTCAGATCTGAGTAGCTGGTTCTGGTGCTCATTTTCATTAAACCCTGCTGGTTCTCAATGGCTGACATAATTGTAAACACAGCTAGTCAGCAATTACTCACTAAGAGGTCTAGGTGGTGTTATAGATGGAATATTTCCATCATTTGACTTCAAACTTCAATGGAAGTTTTACCGAAATTGTGCAATTGCAAAAAAATTCTGCCAGAGCCCTGTCTGTTTTCCATTAACCTGCCTGGTGAAGTGCTGTGGGCTCCAGGGGAGCTTACAATTCTTGGCTTCCACCTCTCCTGGCAACGGGCAAGGGTCAGTCCACCCACACCCAGCACAGACAGCCCCAGTGCTTTGGCTGAGGGTCCAGGGTGAGCTCAGGCTCGCAGAGTTTCCTTCTGCGGAGCTCAGCCTTGGTGCTGTAGTGGCAAGGCTGTCAATACTTCCATGGCATATTGTGTTGTCTAGTACCATCCTGGAAAAAAAAAACCAAACAAACATAGTTTTAGTTAATTAAATCATCACTTACTGAAAACACTTAAAAGCTTGTGCTGAACCTGGGCGATAAAAACTGTTTTCTTAAGAGTATGAGATATATGAAGCTGAAAGGGATCTCAGATAGCCTCCTATTCCACACCTGGATTAGATAGCACTTTTAGGCTATAGTGTCTGAAGCCAACAACATTGGCTCCAGCTGTTCATTTCCGACATTTAATTAAGTCAAAGAAAAAAATCTGGATGTGCTAACTGGTCTCACAACCATCACAGCGCGTAAGAGATGTTGTTTCCAGCTACTCAGGACAAATTGCCTCAGTACCCTCTGGACAGAGGTGCTGGGGGCATTCACAGTGCTGCAGAGCTGCTGCCTTCATTGGCAGAGCATTAGCACTGACAGGAGTTATATCCTGTGGAGCCTAATCCCCTTGCCCACCAGCTGAGCCACATTCTAAACCCAATGCATCGCATAATGATAAATAACTTTGGAAATCAGTATGATGTCCTAATTTTGCTACATGAAATGAGAAGGAGACCTTATGCTGTTACTAACAGTGAAACAGAAGGTGTTTATCACCCAGCAGGAGCAAAACTAAACATAAAAGGGTGCTTACTTGGCTGCAGCTCTCCAGGACACTTTGAAGTGGATGTTTCAAAGTTCCACACACTTAAATGGAAAGCGTCCACAGGATTCATTCAGCTTTACATGTAGCATGCACCTCTTCTGGCTCATTTATTTTGAGGCTTGGGAAAGTTATCCTGTCCTCAGTACCAGATTGTCTACATATAAATTATTACCTAACTGTTTATTCCCAAAAGGAGGGTCTGTGCCTCCTGTCAGGGCAAGGCTTGCAGAAGGCAGGAAGGGATGGCTGCATGCCATCAGCATCACCCTTCTTTTCACTCTCTGACCTAGGTGGAACTTCTGTCTTTTCCGCCACAGACTATCCAACTCTTCCCACTTTTTCTTTCCAAGATGGATGAGTTCAGCTTTTTCACTCACAGCTCAAGCAATTAAGCCAGTTTCCAGATTGCCACAGTCAGACTAACCCAACAAATTCCACGTTCATGAGTTAATACAGGTGCTCATACTAGAACTGACACTTCCTCTTGGAATCACTACCTTTAACTTGGTCTATCCTAAGCAAAGTTGGAGGGCTTGGCACAAAACATTCCTGAACTTCCCCAGGAAGAAGTAGCTGCTGAGGCAGGCACCTTTTCATATACCTCACCTTATTTACTGTTTCCTATGAGTCACTTGGTGGTCTCCCCTTGGCTTGTAACCCCGCCTCACCATTCAGAGGCACTTCAGCCTAATATATGAGTAGTGGACAGAAATAGGTGCCCTACTTACATTCCCAAAGCCTCGTTTCAGGGGTTGGGAGCCACCTGTTTCCCTCCTTTAGCTACAGAGTGATATAACCTACAACTATCTGGAACCTGAAGTGAACTGATATAAATCTTCTGATGGTGCCTGAGCTGTCTTAATTCACCTCTTTGCTCTTAATAATTCTTTTGCACTCTACAGTTCTTCTTATAAACCTTCTGCAAAATGGCAATTAGCCCTTTTTACAATCCAGCTTCAAAGAAAACAAACATATGAATTACCCCTGCTTTTACACTTGTGAGTAACTGGG
Organism: Cnemophilus loriae; assembly: GCA_013397755.1. Taxonomy (NCBI): domain Eukaryota; kingdom Metazoa; phylum Chordata; class Aves; order Passeriformes; family Corvidae; genus Cnemophilus; species Cnemophilus loriae. Next base: position 161,802 of record VZTF01008205.1, read on the forward strand.
CAGATACAAGCTCAATAGAAAATTATTTCCCCATTATTTTCTCCAGGAAAGCAGATGTCAAACTCTAGGCTGTTGCAGTAAATATGGTTATTCCTGGTATTGCTCATTAGGAATCTGCAAGACACTGAATACTCCTACTAACCTCACCTACAGCAAGCTGGGCAAACATCCGCACAATTTGTGGCTGAAACAGTTGGCAATTAAAGCAGCTGTGCTCTTAGAGGCTGTTGGGAAATCAAGGAGAGGATTACTCAGAAGACAAGTTTCCTTGAAATTGTCTCCAATGCCAAAGACCTCATAGTGCTATATGAAATACGTTGAATTGCATTCAGATTAACACATCCACAGTGGGGTGACTCAGGCAACCTAGTCCGGGATAAATCGTTTTCCTTTATACAGTCATAAACATGGCCAAAGCCATGAACATATATTTTGGTTAAATGGGAATATTCTACCTGGCTTCAGGTACAAAAGAAAGACAAGGACAAGTTCAGTATTTCAGTAAAATAAAAAAAATACATCACTATTATCCTCTGGATGGGACTGAAACAGTTTCCCTCCTGTAGACACGGTGTCACCAGCAGCAAAGGGATCAACCCTTTACTTCAGAAATTGGGAGCGTGCAGTTGACACCACCTCAACCTGTACTCCAGCCACTTCAAAGCACAACCACCACCAGGGGTAGGTTATTTATGCAGCAGAGGGAAGTTTTGCTAAAACACTAAGTGCCACAGTCCTCAGTCAACATCTTCCAGATTCAATGCCAAATCAGGGAAAGACCTCATAGCTGTGTGCACATGCAAAAAAGTTTTTTGCAATACTTAGTACAGTCTGATAGAATATTTTGATTGATTATCAGTGCAAACACCATGAAGCAAATTGCTAGAACGAGAATAAGAAAGGTCTCCTATGGTCAAACTGGATTACTACCCTGCCAAAGGAGATTTTTTTCAATTCCATGTTTGGTTTTTCTATTAAGCATATGCCTCACAATCATCGAATAATAGGAACTAAGCCAATATATGGGTACTAGCAATAAATTGTAAATCCCAGGAGCAGAGGCCCTGCAAGGCTTTCTGAGCATTGCCTTCTGGCACCATGGAGCCAGGCACAGCATTTTCTGTTCTTTAATCAATAGTCAGTAAGAAAACAACTCTTTTGCCCTGTTGGACTCAAAAAAATAAACCAAACCACTTCAGAATGAGGATTCAAAAACCTCTCTTCTTCAGTTGGAGTGCAGAAGGTGAGGAAGCAGAGAAATATTAGCTTTTCTACAACATGTGTTGTATCACCCATATGTTTTGCTCTTCTCATTCCTGAACACAGAAAAACTTTGTTGATGACAATTCTCATGCAAGGAGATGACCTGAAAAGCACTGATGTGCAAACGAATTCATCAGAATGATTGCTGCCGCTTTGGGGAGACTTGCAAGCTGTGACAGATAATGCACAAACACACATTGCTATAGCAACTCTTACACAAATATATGTTTGCAGAAAGGTCCAGTCCCCGAGGGGACTCGTTCAAGTCTTCATGAAAAGTTTCAGCTTGCCAGCAAAAGAGCAGATACAGTCCCATGAGATGGAGGCAGCCAACCCGCCTTGTATTGTACGAATTACTGGTCACTTCGGGCTGAAACAAGTGATGGGAAATAGTTTGTGAGAAATCCAACATCTGACAGAAACCCTCCAGCACTAAGGAAAACAAAAGTATTCATAAAAATACATTGTCTTCCTATGGCAACGCATATTAGATGATATGAATATGGAGTTAAGTGTTTGCCCTGAAGAGTTAGATCATCTCTGCTAAGGTATGCAGACTTGATGCAACATATATCTAGCACTGGCTGGCATGAAGTTGCTCCATTAAAAGCAAGTAGAAAGATTCACATGCACCCAAAGACAAGTGGCAACCAAAACAGGAAGGAACATACTCTACATATTCCTGAAATAATTTCCCTTCTTCTGTTTTAAGAGTCCCCATGTATTAACTTATAATGGAAAACAGTTATGCAAACACTAAGCATGTGGTTTATTCATAGAATCTGTCACCTCTGTATAAAATATCAATTACAGCATAATCTGCTGGGCTTTTTTCTGAGGTGCCACTGTTCTATGATTTTCACTGAAACCATGAACACAAAATGTGATGTGCCAAGCACATGACATACGGAACCAAATGTGCAATATTTCTAACATGTGGGTTAAAATCACCTTATATTTACATTTATCCTGCACACAGATACTTGAGTTGACTTGAATGTGAAATGGAACATTTGGATTCAGTTTCCACTGATCTACTGATAATATTAACACTTCCTTTGAAAGCATTCTGCTTAATTATATTCAAAATTCTTATAGATTTTAAGCTCAGTGAGGTAAATCCCAGTCAGAAACCAAATATGTACAGTCGTAGTAGTAGTAGCAGTCGTAGATGAAATTTTGTCCCATCTTTAAGAAAACGTTTAGCAGTTGCCCTCTGCCCTATCTGTCCATAGTTACATCCTTACATAGGATAGGCAGAAAGAAGGAAGGCAGGGGTGAAACTCGACAGCAAAAGAAATCAAGAATCCAGTCCTGAGACTTAAGCAATATAAGGAATTGTATTTTGCCTTTTCTTTTACAGCGTGTCTCATCACACTGATGACCCTCAGCCTAGAACAATGTCATTTTTCAGACAACCAGCCTATGTGGGTGGCTATTCTAAACATTGTTGGACAAAGTTGCATATCATGGAGGTCACACAATTGGAGGAAGTTATAGCCATGTGCCCAGTGTATTGTTAACACAAGGCAAGATGTCTTTGTTTACTAGACCCTAATTAGATCTTTTTTTGTGTTAAATGCCCTTTCCTAATTGGCATTGCTCACTGGCATGCTTCCATGCTAGACTCAGCAACAGCCTTTAGTCAAAGGAATCAGAAACAGCCAGACGCTTGCCCTGACTGGTGCCTGCGGATAATTCCTCTGACACTTCTGCCTGGAGAAAGCATGCAGCCACATATCTCAGACAAGAGTTTTCAGCATTAGCAAAAACTTATAAACTGCTAATAGTCAGACACTAAATTTTTCCAGAAGAGGGAAGAGAAATGAACCTAGTGACAGCAGACACAGCTGCTTGCTGGCCGTTGGGATCACCTGTCCCGGCACTGCACCCAGCAGTGACCAGACATCCTTTCCAGAGCTTGCCAGAGCAACTTGAACCCAGCACGCAGATCGTGCTCTGAAACCTTGGATGAGCATTCACACATCCCTTCCAGTGGCTCTGCCATGGGACAGCATTTCTAGCAAAGGGCAGTGATATGGCAGAATGCAAGTGTTATTTCAGAGTGCTGAAGTCCTTTCTCCGGTGAACACATGCTCATCTGTCATCATATGTAGGGTCACTGAAGGCAGCTATCTGATATCTTTTAACTTCCAGGTTATGAGTAAAATTGATACTAAAACAAATTGATTGATACCTGTTCTCTGAGTTAGTCTGTCTGCTGTAACCAGCAAAATTGCTTCTGCTTGCATTTGATGTCCTGTATGAGGAAAGAAAATTTCTCTGACATTTCTGGTAATGTTAAACAGCTCTGCACTCAGTAACCCACAATGTACACAAGAAAAATGTGTATTTTAGAATAATCTCTACATTGCTGTTTACCTATTGCTCATGCTATGTAAAGAGTAGAACAGGTTCTTGAGCTCCTGCAAAGCATGACATACTAATCCTCACAACTACCACTAACAAGCTGAGGTGGAAATTCTGCCATGCCCACTTCTGTCTCTTAAGACATCACCCTCAATATGACTGAATAAGAGCCGAGTATGGAGACAGATCATACACAGTCACTATGGCTCTATGCCACCGTGCAGAGAGTACTGGGGTGCTGTCTGTCCAAACCTTTGACTCATGTTTTGAGGAAGCCACCATGAGGTGCTGCACGCAGAATTTCATGTGATTCCTGAGGCATCAGGCAGTCAGCAGAAGTGAGGAAGCAGAAACAAATCTGACTTTAAAATGACAAATTTCCCACAATAGATTCTAGATGGGGAAGAAAAGTGTTTTCCCCAATTACAACTGAGGAAATGCCAGGCCAGTCCCTAGGTTAATATATTTTTGAACTGGGAGAGAGCAGGTTCATGTGTCTTGTCTCTACAAGGGGAAGACAGATTTTATCTAATTGCTTTCAAGAAAAAGGAAGAAAGGAAGAACAACTTTAGATGATATTTATAAGTAGGAAAAAGACCTAGTTGTGAAGGTCCATAAGTACAAAATTTCAGTAATTAAAGTTTTAATTACTGCTGCCATGAGTTACTACTCATAGTAACTCATGGCAGCAGTAATTAAGGATAACAGAGCATGAAGCAATCATATTCAAGTGCACAAAAATCCTGTCTTTGCCTTTACTGGGAAAATGGCAGCACTGTGTTCAGTGAAAAAAAGCTTTCCAAATAGCATTGAACTGCTAAGGAACCGAGGCTAAGTTCATCATAATACCTAAAATGCTGGGAAAAATTATTTTAAACCATAGCAGGATCATCTCATTTGCTCCACAGGAAAGAGGATTCACTCAGTCACCTCTGAGACTTTCCATGAGGTGCATCCAGGGTAAGTTTGGAGGGGATCCTAAGAGGCATGCGGATGGGGTAACAGAAGAAGGGGTCCCTGAGCAGTTCAGCCCTTCACGATTACCCAGGGCACCAGGCCAGTGGTGCAGCCCGTGGTGCTGGGGCTCGCACTGATACCAGCACCTGAAAAGGTGAAGCCACGTAAGGTGCAGTCATGCTGAGGAGCAGAAAGGCTCTGAGCATGATCTGTTCAATCTGCTCTCCCTCACCAGCCAGCACATCCCTCCCTCTGCAGATAACACCTCGGAGGACAGAAAGAGCAAAGCTGTCTCTACTCAGGCAGTGCGGCTCTATGAAATACCACATAGATCACGTCCATATGGGTGAACTTGATTTCAGCTCTGACTGAAATGACCATGTCCATTCTGCCTCCAGGCCATGCTCTCCAAATTGTCCCTGTCTACCTTGGTCTGCAGGGGAGTTAATTAGCACAGGGGAAAATCACACTAAGGAGTGCATGAATAATTAAGGACACCTGTCAGAGTTTATACTCTGGTCCTAATATTTTTAGTATGATTGAGGCACCCAAATCAGTTTTATTTAGTTCAGACATAGCTCTGCTCCCACTGAGCCAGCTGGAAGCATCACATCCACAGCCCCAAAGCACAGCACCAGGACCTGGTACACTGAGCAGGCTCCGTGCCTGACTCCCTCCTGCTTCCTCCTCCAGGAGCTCAGGAGCAATGACCCTGATCCCACCTTAGCTAGCTTCCAGTACCCACGGGACAGCACACAATAACTGGGAAGCCCTGCCTGAATGAGTTCACCTGGCAGCATCATGCAGAAATTCAAACTGGCTTTTTGCAGAGCTGCGTTGAGAAGCTGTGGTATCTGTATGACTCGGATATTTTATCCCCACTTTCCCTTGGATAATTAGAGCTGACAGACACAACAGCAGAAAGGAAACAAGCAGAAGCTTAGGCTACAGACTATCGTCCAGGAAAGCACTGATAATAGCAGGGAAAAAACCCTCTAATTTGCACTTTTAGCTTCCATTGCAGAACTTCTGTTTGCTACAGTTTCTGTGTCCTTCACATTCATATTAAATGATGTAGGGCCTGATCCTGCAGCTTTTATGCACTCATTAATTTCAAGTTCCTGCTTATGCAAGAAGGTGTGTACTTGCAAGACTAAGGTCTAAGTGATCATTTCCATCTCCTTCTTTGCATATTATTGATCTCTCCGTACTTTTGCCTTATTTCCCCTGGCAAAGCCTTTCAAAGCCAAAGGAAATGAAACAATACTTCCCTCTACTGGGAGACCCAGGAATTCTGGAAATTAATGTGAAGTGTTAAGTTTTTCTGAGCTACTTTTGCTAGGTTGAGAGACAGGCCACAGAAGCAGAGAACAAAGAAGAAGACAGAGAAGAGATAGAATTTTTTGTTGTTGTTGTTCTTATTCCTGAATTAAAGCTTTGGGGAGTTCTCATATAACTCACTCTTCTTCCTTCAAGTTTTAGTCAATACGCCATGTTTATTATTTTAATTATCAATGCACCTCTGAAAATCCTTGTGCTACTCAGGCAATATGCTAAGAGTTTGTAAGTCTTGCTGTGCAGTTCTCTGGATCTGTTGCATAGTTGTTAGGGAGATTTTCTCAGGCTGCAATTGCACGGCCTATTCCAGGACTCCAGAGACAGTTTTGGAAAAAGAAATCAATCACCACCAACGAACATCTTTGAAACTCCCACTGGGGGTATGATTCAATGGCTAGCTGGGGGAAGTCTCCAGGGGATATGGAAAATTTCACTTGTGGCTTATAGATCTTCTTGAGAAGGCTGTTCCACAGGGCTGGAAAGGGTGATTCCCACTGGAGTCATGGGAGCCCTGAGACTTCCAGCTTTTTTTATAAACCAGGATCAAGTAATGCAAGGTCAAGCACCAGCTGTCTCATTCCTGATTTCCAGGCATCATCTACTGGCAGCTGTCCATAAACTTTCCTATAGATAGAGAGATTTCTACTGGTTGTGGAGGCCACAGGGAAATTTGATGATAGGGGAGATTTATAGCAAGTAATTCCCAGATACCTCTGTTACTAGTTTTGTCTCTGTCAGGTTGCCTCCCAGTCTCTCTCAGGGCTCTGCACAATGCTTATGTTACCTTCCATATTTTCTGATTGTTCATAACTTACTTCTGTAATCAAATTGGGCCCACAAATGTAAGTTTGTTCAACAGGCTTAACATCTACAAATCTGTCTTCATATGAAATCCAAAGTGTCCTGAATTCCTCTTTAACTGACTAAGTATCATTATCTAACACCTCTTTAACCGATGAGGTAACAGATGAGGTATTTCAGTCGCTAGTAAATGTTACCATTTCTGGCGATCTACACAGAACTATGCAACAGCAAAACTACAGGCAGGAAAAAGGCCACAAAACGATCTTTTCAACTGAGAACAGGAAGAATTATAGGTAAGACCTCCACGGTCAGACCCTGAGACCATCTTTGGTTTGCATCCAGCTCTTAGTGAAGCAAAGCTTTTACCAATTCAGTAGTAGTTGCTCAAGGATGGCAGCTCTAATCCGGGGTTTGCATTTTGCCAGGCCTCTGGAGTAAACACCTGCTGCTTTGGAAAAATCACAGTGGCATCACTCAGGGGCTGCAAGAGGTCAGACTGCCCTGTCCTGCCTCCTAAGACCCACTTGAATCACGGGATTAGCACGCTGGCTAAAAAAATCACCGAAAGATAATAACACAGCTTGGGTCATGGGCTTGACGTGCTCAGCTGAGGACTCTTCCCCCACTTTTTGTTCAGTTAGTCAGTTCTTCTCTTTCACGTGGAACCTCGGATACTGTGTTTCTTTCCTGTGTCCAGGAACATACTTGCCCTAAATCTGAAAAGGAAGGAAAATGTACTGTTACTAAAAATGACCATATCATCATTGCAGGCAGGTCATGAGCTCTTTACACCAGCAGCTAAGCAGTCATGCTCAGCTAGCTCCATTTGATGAAATCAGGTTGCATATATGAGTAACTGCTTATTCAGCCTCATATTGAATTCAAAATTTGGTCATTTAAAATCAGAATCAGAAACCAGAAGACCACAGCGGATCACAAGGGCTAAGTCACATTGCAGGAAAGGACTCTCTGTTCTTAATTATTCAGAGCAGTGGGACCTCAAGACTTGGCATGTCTCATTGAGGAGAAAAAAGGGCCTTTTTTTTGGTAGGAAAACAGCACAGCAACCTCCCAGAAACAACATAGCTGGAAAGAATAGAGCTGGGAGATTTCCTTTTAGGGCAAATCTCTCAACCATTCACTGATTTATTATTAACATTTGTACCGCTGCTGTGCTAAAAGGTCCCGGCTGGCTTGGACTCCACTAGGCTAAGTACCATGCTGATGGCTTTATCTGCAACTTGAGGCTGCAGTTCAGCCTGTAGCCCAAAGACCAAGATCAGTGAAACTTCACACAGATGAGGGGTGACCTGCTTGTCCTTTAAGCCAGAAAATTCTGCCTTGTTCCCAGGTGAGGGCTGTGCTTGCAGGTAATGTGGTCACTACTGTCTCAACACCTTTCATTCTGAAACTGGGATCAAATTTAAGCAAAATAAGTGAAAGTTCCAGCCTCTGCAGACTTTCACACCTGATTCTCCAGACCTGAATGTCTTGCTACTGAACACAAATTTTCCATCATTCCTCATTATAAATAGGCATTTGCAAAATGGGGGGAAATCTCAACCAGGTTTATGAGATATACATAAATGTGGCAGCAACTGCTTTTGAAAGGCCTGATAATAGCCCACTGTGTTTGTGGCGCTGGTCTCACAACGGCTTTGCTCACTGTGGTTAATAAAGTCGTAAATTCAACCATTGCAACGTGTTCGACTCAACGATCTCAGAGATCTTTTCCAACCTTAATGGTTCTGTGGTGCTTTTGGGTTTTTTGGTGACTCTTACCCTCATATGGAACTTGTTCAGTCACATTCCTCAGATGACACATCCCCAGTGTGACTGGAAAAAAATTGTGCATCCTCTTCATGGTACTGCCTATAACTAACCTTCCTGGTTTGACCATTTTTTACCCCTCAAAAGGCACAATTTGGGGCAACAACACCCTTCAACCTTGCACAAAGCCATCTGAGCTGCTCCCCACTGCACTTGGATTTGGCTGGGCAGATGGACATTATTCTTTCAGGCTGGAGAGCACTGGAAACCATGGATTACAGCATCTGGGAACTGCTAAAATAAGCCTTTTTGTGTTTGTGTACTTGAAAGTAAAGACGCAGAGTCCCAGGACTTGAGGCAGGGCTGCAGCACCTGGGGATTGGTTTGCAGTGTGTGTGGGGGTGCCAAGCTTCAGCCTTGCAGTTGCCACAGGGTAGCATGAAACAGTCATGGAGAGACTAATCCTAGTTGGCTTCATTCTGTAGTTCTGCCTCTGGGTAACTATAGCCAATAAGTTTGCTGTAAGAGCAGGATTTTGCAGATATATACAAATGATTGTCTATAATAATGAACATACTTACTTGTATGTTTAAAAAAAGAATTGAAGAAAGCAAAGATCAAGCAAATAGCACAACATTTGGTCATAAAATTTTTGAAATAATAAACTGAGCACTTTAAGACCCATTGCCCTCTATCGCCACACTTTTTTTCTGGTTTCTGGCTTCCAGACCATGATAGATTGGCCACTTCAGAGCTGGATATTGCCGAACAGTCTTCAAATAGCATGTAAACAACATTTTACATGTCCTTCTTGTGATTTATTAGACTTCATTGCACAAAGGAGCCTAAGAAGAGCTTTTGGAGTTAATGCCCCATAGGTTAGCCCACTTGGCTTCTGTTTGCCAAGACAGAGCCTTGGAAGGAATCCCTTGTCAAAGAGTCTCCATTTCCTGATGCAAAAATATGGCACATCACTACGAAATCTCCTTTTTTATTTTCTTGTCATAGGTACTAGATAACATATTCTGCCAAAGACCACAGGATATGTGTGCCCTGATCATCCTCCATCCAAGGTCTGAAACCCAGAACCCCATAGGGGTTCTCTGGGAGCAAACATAGTGGTTATATCAACAGCAGCAGAGCTGTCCTACTTCCAAGATTTTATTTCGAGGTAGTATGCCATTCTGGAACATAAGGCCTAGGCAGCCACATGACATCAAACATGAAGCAGGTTTTGCGACAAGAAATTCTGAGGCATGTGCTACCCAAGCTAAATATTCGGCATAGCTCACTAAAATAGCCACTCTCCGTGTTTGATTTTTTTTTCTTTTTCAGCTGCCTTAAAGAGAACATTCAACCCAAATAATTGCATATTGTCCTCAGCCTTTTTCACAGGGCCTGTTTTCTAAACCCTCAGGAGTTTCTTTTTTGCCCACCTTTGGTCTCCATCTACTTTGTCTGCATTTGCTATTCCAGATATTGTTTATATGCTCCAGAATTACTATAAAATAGCAGAATAAGTTTTATAGAGCAAGTCCAGAGAGTGGGGGGATAGGTAAGCAGTCTACCTCAATGCTCACTAGTGCTGCTTAGTAAGCAGAGTGGAAGGGCAGTGCCTCCCTGTGCTTCCTGCTCTGGCTCTGCATATGGCTGACTGCTGTCTGGTCTGCACTCCATTATAGCCCCCAGATCCCCCTGGATTTGCTTTATTGCTGCATAAATGCCTGCATCTTGTTTGCAATCCTACATCTTATTTCTTCTCACTAGACACAGAAGTTCTTACCTGATGATCTTAAAGATCTTTTACAACCTTAATGATTCTATGATTCTATAAATCAATCAGCTGAAGTTTAATAGTGACATTTCTCCAAGAGATTTAACTTGGAATTCTCCTGCTCTCCTCAGTAACTCCCATCCATCTTGGATTGGTTATGCCTTGCATTTCTCCACTAGCTCGTGATAAAAACTCATCAGTCCCTGTTTAGACAACTAATTTGTCAAAATGTTTGGTGTTCTAGTGCATGTGCGGAGCCCCTCATGGGTAAAACTGTCAGAACCAGAAATCTGGGGTAAAAACTAACATGGATTATTTCAGACCCATCTTATTCTTTGTAGACTGGTCAAAGGAAAAAAACAGGTGTTGTTTTGACACACAGAACATATTTCTTTCTAGGATAATGAAAAGTTTTCGGACATGGACAAAATATTTTATATCTGGTGATTTTAAATCTGCATAATCCCACTACAGAAATGTGGATGAACTAGGAACACAGCTTTTTTGCTGGGTCTTTTACAGTTTACCAGTCATCCTCAGTGAGAAACTAATCGGCATGCTTCTTCCTCTACTTCAAATGTGTTTCTAGAATTTTTATGTAATCTTTAAACTGTCACTCATTTTCTCCTTATGTTCTCCTTCCCTGCTTATTTGATCTTAACTGATACATTTTAAGGCTAAGGATTGCTATGTACACTCTCCTCATGTTAGCACAGACTAGGGGGCTCCCTGAATTCTTGTGGAGATAAAAAATCAAGGCTTGAGGTAAAGATTTCTAGTGCTGGAATATCTACTGCTGCCATAACTAAGCAGTTCCAACTGCCCGCCTTATGGCAAATAAGTAAATGGTGTCCTGATTTAAGTGTCCCACAATCCAACAACAGCATCAGGAAGAGAGCCCAGCCACCTTGTTTGCTCAGCATGAACCTGTCTCTTCAGCACCACCACCTCTGAAAATCTAGCTCTTTCCAATGTGCTTCTTTGGCTGTACCTCTACATTTGAAACTGAACACAACCTACCAAACACTATTGATTGAAACATTATGTTATCATATTACTTTCAATAGCACTCTACTCCAACCCAAAATAGCATTTGCCTTTGATCCTCTGTACCAGATGTTTTCACTGAGCTATCCACAATGACATCTGATTTCCTGAGTGACTAAAAATCATTTCCAAATCAAATTACTCTTTCTACATGCATATGCAGTATTTAATATGATGTTGTATTATTGTGTTGGGTAGCTGAATTTGGTCCATCTGACTAGTGAGTTACACAGTATTTTTATTAAACTAGAAAAAACATTATGTGCAAGATTAATGTCTGATCTTCTTCACTCCCTCTTCCACCAGCTTACGGAGACAAATATTTTTAAACCATCAGTCAAGACAGATCTATGTGTTATCAAGTCAGATCCTTCTGGTTTTTGACCAGTTACATGATCAGGCCTGACCTTTATCACCTTGTTTACTGAACGTTTAATTGTGTGAACTTTTGTCAAATCCCTATTCAGAAGAAAACATATGCACTGTCACTACATCACTTTGTCTCTCAAAGAAGAAAGGTGACATCACACTAGTAGAACAGTGTGGAAACTTCTCATTTCTTCCTATGCATCAGATTCTGTTTCACCTCCTCTAGGATACAGGAGAAAAAAAAAAAAGACGTGTTTGTAAAGATAAAACCATACAGGACTATTAAGTTGTCATACATAATAAGAACATATTCAGAATATAAATGCAAATTTTTGAGGTAGTCTGAAGCAAAAGGTCAAATTCAAATCATGGTCCATCAGTGCTATTCATGTGAGGGTGCCTCAGCTCCCTGAGAATCTCTCACAATGGGTCCATTGGAAAGCTCCTTGACAGCTTTTGTCCTCCAGTCCAACAATAAAAGAATTTGGGCTCATAAAAGTAGGATCTACACACTTCAGTCACAAAACACATTTCTTCATATCCCTGTTGAGCTTCCAGCTACCCTGCCATTCACAAAGCGAGTGGGAGTGAGAGCTGGCCAGAGAACTGCTGCTCTGCTGTTCTCTGCAAGATCACGGGAACAGCATTGCTGGCACAACGATGGGGGTCAGGTTGAGTGGTAACAAGGAGTAGATGGTGGAGATGCATGAGAGCATAAAGACATGCCGAAAGCCACAGCCTGCAGTTCCATGAATCATATTATATGTTATATATTTTCACTACTCAGAGTGGACTGATTGGATAAAAATCTTCCTATTAGCCTCAGTTCCCACTGAAATGAAGATCATGTAATTTCTCTTTCTCTCTCCGTCAGCTCTTCCGGCAGTTTTCTGGACCAATTTTTGGCTTGTTTTCATGCAATCTGACAGGACCTCACAGTCCTCAAAGAGATGTTTTTAAGGGTTGCATGAAAATCAGCATCTAGAGAGAGAAGAGATCCAAATCTTCACCAGAGGGAAGGTTTCAAATCAAGCCTTCTTCTTCCAACCTATTTGGCTATGTGGCCACGTCTCCAGCTGGACACAAAATGTCTTGCCTCTTGCCCAGCCAGCAGTTAGGTGAAAGAGCAGGGAGCTATAGAGAGGTTTAAAGAACATGGTGGGAAAAAGCAAAGATTGACAAGACTTACAAGGAGCATTATTTCTGCAGACACAGAGGAGCAGCCCAGTTCTGTCAGCACAGAGGCAGCTGCTCCCAGCTCACTTGGGCTTCCATGTACAGCAGCAACTAGGATCATCTGAGGCAAAATACCTCCAGTGTAGCCCTAAAGCAACCTCATTCCCTTCTCCTAGTGTGAGCCCTGCCTTTTCCACCCGTTCCTGGAGCACAGGTAATGCAATGGGCACCATTTGAACCAGCACCAGCCTTTTACCCACACGGGCAAAGCTGGGGTTTGCCGTGCTGTGTTTGAGGGATTGGAAGTGGATATTCCTTGCAAGGGAGAAACATGAAGGGATGACATGATGCGGAAGGGCCAGGCTGTCCACTTCTATAGCCCACTGTGACGGGGAGGTGATGGAGTGATTGCTGCCACCGGCAATGGCCAGACATGAACTCAGCATCTGTCCCAACATATCCCTAAGTGGCAGAAAGCAGCAAACCTGTATTTACACAGCTGTGGCTTGGTCCAAGCAGGTGATAAGACCAGAGGTGTTTTACCATCTTACGTAAAACCATCTGCCATCCTCAGCAGATCCTCTGCCTTCCTCACCAGAGTAAAGAGTCAGGTTCTGGGTTTCTCCCAGTGGACAGCAGCTGCTGTTTCCCTTCTAGCTGGATCCCAAGAGCAGCCTTTAATTTTGAAGTCCTTAAGCCTGTTTTCTGAAGTGGTTCCACCTTGCAAGGAAATTTCACTGAGACCAGAGAGGGAGGATGTCCTGGGTGACCTAGTAGGTTCTCAACACTTAGTAAGGCTGGGAGAAGATCTGGGCTCCTGTATGACCTCCAAGAACTGCCTCTGCATTTTATCCAAACAATGTAGATTATTAGAGAAAAAAGTATATTGGACATGTCTGATGTTTGTCTGATGCAAAACATTGTGCAAACAGAAGTAGAAATAAGGTCATTTTGCGGTCTTGATTTCTCCCAATACAGTGACTAAAACCAGTCAATCAGTACCATCTGAAAAGCCTCAGACATTTTATAGAGTCTTCCTTGCCCTTCAGGTACAGAAAAAAAGAAAGTGGGGGGGCAGGGGTGGGAGGGGCAGAGGGGCGGAGGGAGGGGAAGAAAAAAGCTTTTCTGCAACTGTTTAAGGAAAACACTAGATTTCACATTTGTGGGAGAAAGGTTACTGCCAAAAGTTTGATATGTGGTTTTACAGCAGAGAAAAATATTCTAGGGCATTTTACAGTCACTAAAAATGTTGTGTTCTGGTGTGGATAAACACTCCATTATCTGAGAAGCTGATTCATTATTCCTCAGTGATAGTGTCATGACATATTTTTAATTGGGAGCTTGTGGTGATAACAACTAAAAGTGCATCATCTTTTCCAGGAAGCTCGTCTAATGCGGAGATCCATTTGATCTGATTTCTCTATCGACTTGCGCTGCATGCCAAAGTAGCAAGTCATGCCTTCATGTCACCACTAGAAATGAGCTTAGCCAGAGTCCATCTCCAGACAGAAAACACACCCAGAGTCTGGAGGGACTTGAAATCACTAAATCATAGGTCAGGAAATAGCATCCAACAACTGAGATCAGAAGAATTTGCTTGGATGGGAATAGAGGTTGGGGAAAAACAAGGAGCGAGAAATTGCAATAGAATTTTGGGGATCAATGAAAGTACTTTAAAGGCAGTTTTGTTATGATACTTTAAGTAATTAAAGGCTAGTGAATGTGACAAGGAGAATTTATGCCAACATGCTGAAAATATGAAGAATGAGTGTGCTATTCCCAGAGATACAGACAAGAGATTTTGGGGCCATTCTGATAGCCCCCTGAGCACTGCTGCTGCTGCTGCTGCTGCTGCACCACAAAACTGGCTCCCAGCCAGTGGCAGGGAAGCCGAGGGCTCCATCTCACTATTATAGCTTAGCCACTGTATCTTTCACCTAAGTGAAGCTGTAAATTCTACCTTAAGAAAGTATCTCAATCATTCGTAGTGAAGAACCCTGAAAATTTTTGGACATTTTTGTTTACCTGTAAGAATATCTTGAAGTATTTTACTGACAGCACTCTCCAGAAGCCTTTTTTGGGGTGTCAAACTCCAAGGACCGGAGCAGACAGCAGTGACACTGTGACTCACTTGGCTAACACATTGTCACTCATTGCATCTGTGGCTTGGACGACGTGTGTAATACACCTCTTTTCCCCAAGATATTTACTTCAAGGCCACATCGTCCTGATTCTCCTGAAGCCAGGCAGAGGGTCCCCATATCCCACTGCTCTCGTGTCTGTGTTGCAGGTTTGCCACTAGAGGACACTGAACCAACACGAGACCTTGCTGAGGGCTGGAGCAGGGGGTGCTGCTGGGAGTGGGGTGGGGGGGCTCTGTGGGCACACACCACTGCCTTCTCCCACTTATGAAAACTCTGGGAAAGCTGGAAATTGGATGGGGGTGGCTCTCAACTACACCAGTGGTGGTTTGCCACTCGAGGGTATGACTTTCTTGGATGATTTCCATCCCTTTGGCATTCTTTCATTTTATATTTGGGGTGCATTTTTTATACCGCTAGGGAGGAAAACTGGGAAATCAATGTTATTTTGCATTGTGCAAAGCTCGATGTGTTTGTTTATGATGGGCTCTTTACTAGGGAGCCCATTCAAAAGGAATTGTGAAAGAAACCAAACAGGAAAGGGTGGAACAATAATCTTGATAAGAAGCATCACAGGCAATGCTTAAACACAATAGTCAGATTTACAGCCTGGAAGATGTGAGGCCTCTGCCCCAGCCCAATGAAACTGTTGTTTTTCCAGGGCTGTAGATCCGGAGATCAAAGGGTAAAGATCAAGCCTGCAGAAAAAGCAGGAGAGAGGGGGCTGCAAAAGTTCTTTTAGTCTCCTGAGGGTGACAGATGCATGAAGTTCTGACTTGGTCTCCAAGAGAACAAAGTCTCATCCACTTACATAAGCAATTCTTCACTATGAAGAAGCTCTTTAATGGTAGGCAAAAACCCATAACTTTCCATACCTTCTCCCAGGAGAGACTTCCTACCTTGGCACAGCTCTTGGTCTGTGATGGCTGTCACTCTTCATGAATAAGGAGCTGGATCCAGGGAAATTCTTAAGGGTGTCTGTCTGGAAGGGGCTGCACCAAATTGCAGTACACCAACAAAGTGTATCCAACGTAGGGCTGGTTCCTGGCATAGGCGGAACAGGCAGGAGACTTCTTGAGGAGAGCAGAACAGACCAGGGCCCTCCTTGGCCTCTCTCAGGATAGCCAGTGTAGCTGCTGATGCCAAGGGAAGGTAAGTCAGGCAGGCGAGCTTACAGCTCTCCCAAGGAGCCAGGACTCTGCCACAGCAGACATTCTTGCTTCCCCCCACTGCACTTCTCACAGACGCCCATGCAAGGAGGATCTGTGCCTTTCCAAGGTTCCCCTCACAAAATCGCCAACCTGCTACACCATTCCCAGTAGTTCCCCCTTCCCAATGCAGACAACTTAATTCTGCAAGGGATGGGTGCCATCAAGGGTGGCCTAAAGCCAGCTCCAATCAAAGCCTTGGCGAGGTACCTGAAGAGGAGCCTGCTGACACCCATCACCAATATTAAATCACCATGGAAACAACACCAAGGCACCACCACCTCTGGGAAAGGAGAATAAGAAGTTTCTCCATGAAAAGCATGGCACAGACCCTGTGCCAGTGGAAAGGGACAAGTATGTTTGCGTGTAAGAGGGAACAGCCACTGCACCAGGGTGCAGCTACACTGGCGGTGCTGCCAGAGGGAGAGAGGACCGGCACCTGTCACATTCCAGCATGGAAACCCACGCTAAGTTTGTGGGAGTATTCATAGCGCTGTGGTGGGTACACAGTGTCTCAGAGATGGTTTTGGAAATACAAGGTCCCTTACAACACTTGTCTTCCTTTTTCTTCTTTGGACTAATACATTAGGGCAGAGTCAATTCCTGTTCATCACCATTAAACACAGTACAGCAGTCTTTGCACCAAATATTGCTACTGGCAAACATCTTCAGCTGCTAAATCCTGCAGCAGGGAATGGAAGGGCAGTAGGAGCATGAAATCAGTACTGTTCTTTCCAGGCTGTTCTTCTCAGAAGTTACCCATAGTGTCTCTCACGATGGGTGAGAGTTGAGGTATAATGAGATCAGAAGAATGAAAGAAAAATTTTTTTTTTAAATTTATGACAAATGTGAACCTTTATTGAGTTACTGTATTTTTCATGCTGGTAGAGAACATGCTGTTGCCCCAAAGCTGCAGGAGACATTCCACCAAACTTCCTATTCCCAGCAGGTAGAACAAGCTCACAGAGGTGGAACAGGTCCAATTCAGAGAAGTGTTGCAAACCACCATCTCAGGAAGAATCCCAGCCACATTAGTACAGGACATTTGATGGGAGAAGGAAGAAAAGAGGTTGACTTCACCAGTTACCCCCTAAGCCTTTGGCTTCTTTTTTTAATTGTTCTGTGTAGCAAATCTGGTTTCTTTCTGAAACATCAAAGCAAACCATTCATACAATTATGAGACATTCTTCCCTGTTCTGTTCATCCATACTCTTGCCAAGCTTATCCCCAATTCATAAGCAGCCCCTGATAAGCTAAAGTTGCATTTGTAGTTCACAAGATATTTGATGAGAGAAAATAAAAGTCCAGCTGTTTTAATATCCAGATGGGTTTTAAGACAAGCAAGAGAGATTTATTTTTTCAAACAGAGACAAAAAGGGAAAATTTTAAAAATAAGTATTAGGAAAACTTGCCCATGTCAAAATACTCACAGCCACCAAGAGGCAAGAATACAGCTCTAAATCACAGCATGAGACGGGAGGGGCTGCACATCTTTGTCGTGCACAGCCAAAATCAAGAGCCTGAAAGTAATCTAGATAAACCCCATATTGACATAACTCATACTTTCTTTCACCTCTCTGGCCCCATCCCTTAGGATTATATCAAGATAGACTGTCACTGAGTTATCCAAACTCTGCATTACTCAATTCTGTGTGGGTGCAACTCCCACCTCACCTACCCCTCACCTCTACTCTCTGGCCCTGACCTCCACGGGAGCTCAAGGTGGAGCCTCTCACATACCTCCAGTCTCACTCCAGAGACTCTAATGACAACATCCAATGCTTGTTTAACTTCTGGGATTGCCAGAAAGAGCTATATTTAGGAAAAAATCTGAAAATATGTCCCTTTGACTTGTGCTCTATGGAAGTTCCTGGCTCCCGTGAGTCTCCCTGTACCAAAGCTAACTACTAAGCTCTTGTTATTGTAGCCTATTTCAGTAACAGCAGTTGCCCAGCAAGCATCACATTCAAACTGTAAAAATCTTCTGGAATTCACATTAACATATAAAGGACATTTTGTTGTATCAAAACACTTTCTCTTCTTAATTCTCTGCTATTATTCACATATATGAAATGGAGATAATTAGCAGCCAAAAATGTTTCACAACTTCTAAAAGCTAACAGTTGTGTCAAGTGTGTCAAATGTCTTCCTAGCAGCATATGTGTACATATTTTTAGTATTCATTTATGGCTTATTAAAAAAAAAAAATGAATTGAAATTAGGACACCTGCTGGTATTCACCCTCTACCTAATTTCAATTACCACAAGCACATAATAGAAGAGCAAATACAGGCAATTTCAGATAGCTCTACCATTTGTCGTCATATTCCATCCCTTGTTTAAAAGAGTACTAGCTGTTATAGGCTATTTTGATGGAAAAAAGTTAATTTTATGTTCTGATTTCCTTTTTTGTTGCAGAACATGGAGATGTACAAGATTTCAAAGACTCATAAATTGAACAGTTTTACAACACTGCAGCACAATTACAATCTCCATTCCATGCATATTCAGAAGCAACAAGCAGAAGATTTTGAGAGATAATCAGAACTACACAGTTATGGGATGAGCTTTTGTAATCAAAGCCATCAGCTTGAAAATTTGAGAATTATTCATTCACTGCTTGTCCCAGTATTCATGTTAGTGAAAAGAGCTGTCAAAATTCCTGTCCCAGCTGATTTATAATAAAGCTTTCAGGCAGGAACATCAGGCATATGGTATATGTTAAAGATAGTACAAAAGTCTCAAATATTTTTTTAAATTAATTTTTGTGGAAGTATGTTGTGAAGAATAGACTTCAACTATGGTGCTGGCTGCAAATAAGTAATCCAAGCTGTTAGGTATGAACTCCTTGCAGTGGACCACCTTTCTAACTGGGTTGCACAATCTGGAAACACCACTGGGCTGGAGCATAATAGGCTCTTGCTGGTGTTGCTTGTCATAGCTCCAAAAACAAAGAACTGGAGACTAACTTGGAAGAGGTCAGGTTTAGGTGTTTAATACCTTCTCAAACATTTAAATTGACAAAATAAACATGTTGTTGTTGTTGTCGTTATTTTTTATTATTATTATTATTACTACTACTACTACGAGGGGAACTCACCTATGGGAAGTAAAGCTATGCACTATTGTACCATGAATTCAGCCATCAGCCACGGTTTTTTTCACCCTTCTCAAATCATTTTGCAATTTTTTTCTAACAGGTCAATAACTCAAAGGTTACAGCTCTTCTGATGCCCAGGTAGACACTTTCATCTGGAGTCAGGCTCAGTCCTAGTGGTACCTATTCAGGGAGTCCACAAATACATATTAACTTACAGCTGAGTTCAGGGTAGTTTTGAGAGTGCAAGACGGGAGTCCAACTTACTGTGGAAGAGCAGAGTATGCCTGGTCTGACATCTATAAGCATCTGAGCAGGTTGCACATCTTCTTACCTCATGATAAGCAATGAAATGCAATGCAATATGGTACGGGGCGTGTACATCCAAAATCCTGCCTTTACAGTCTCTGCCACAAGCCTTCTTCTTTAGTAAAGTAGGAGTGGAGGCAGAAAGCAGGGCCTCCTGGTGCTGATCTTCTCCAGACAATCTCCAGCAGGAGACAAGCCCCAGCTCCAACACTGTTGTGAGATCAACAGCAGCTGTCCAGGGACGCCCCGGACCAAAGAGAGCTGGTCTGGCTGCAGAAGAGCAGCAGCAGAGAGGATCTAGGGAAGACAGGGAAGGAGAGGACAGCGGTTCATTAGCTAACAAGCTAATGACAAATGGGCACAGAGGCAGCCCATACTGGGACTGCTCAGTGTATGGTTTGAACCAAAGGTCTCTGCAGAAAAAACATCCAGAAGTAGATGGGTCTGGCTTGGAAATGATCCCAGGTACATCCAAGCCCAACACTGTGCCTCACTAGCCTCAGTTTTTTTCTTAAGCCTCTTCACACTGAATGTAAAATTTGATTGGAGGTTTTTCAAACCTGTGCATATATTTTCTCATTTAACAGCTATATTTTTTCCTTTTTGTGACATGGCCGTTAAAGAGGATATGTTAAATAAGTGCAGTTTTAAGGGACTCTACATTTAACTTTTCTACTTTCAGGTATCTCCTATTCTCCAGCTGCTGTGAAATGCTATTTTTTACCATAAAATGTTCTTTATCTTTATGTCAGTTTTTGTGGTGTGAGCAGGATCTACATTGTGACATTGGCACATGACAGCACAGCTACCAGACACGACTACACCGAAGCACCTCTTCAAGATTTATTGCAGCCCCAGTGGGGTTTTGGGCTTGAAAGTGCTTAAGCCCTCTACAACACACAGAAATAATAATTCAGAGGCAGGTAAAAACACAGCTTTACAACTATAGACTGCCTATATTTTCCCCAAATCAGCAAAAGTAAGTTTTATAAGAAGCGGTAGGTGGGGTCAGCTGCAGATGCACATTGGGAGATTACAGGGTGTAGGTATACAGCACCTCTCCAAACAAAACTGTTTCAAAGTACATCTGCAGTGAGACGGGCAATCTATCAAAAAATACCTGGGCCTTAAGCCTAAAAAGACAAGATGGGCAATGAAATCCCTAAGGCCTTTTAAACTATTTTGAAAAATTACAGATTAAGCAGAGGGAAGCATTTTAAACAGGATTTTAAACCATTTATTAGAGCAGCATAAACCTTCTGGATGTAACCATCATCAAAACACAGAGGTCTGCCTGCAACTTTAAAGGTGATGGGGGAGGGAATTACTGTGAAGTTTTTTACCAGAAAAAGAATAAAAACTCCTACTTAATGTCAAAAAAATTAGTGGCAAGTATGACAAACTTCTACTGCACTGATAAAGCTCCTGTTAAGAATGGAAAGAAATAGAAATGAAGTTCTCATGTCCTGGTTCACAGGAGGGCAGCAAAACATGACTGCCCTCTGCATCTGTCTCCCTCGGCAGCACTTTGCCACTGCTCTTTGCTGAAAGTTCCCACCTCATAGTTCACAAGCTTTTCACAACCTGCTGCATAACCATCTAGAGGGAAGGAGACAGGTGTTTTAATACTTTCAGTGTTACTTATTAGTGTTGTCACCAGCTAAGCATCTGGGAGACCATCCAAAGATGATCTTTGTTTCTCATTATCTTAAAGGCATACCTCCAGGTTTTTTTTACCCAATTCCCATGCCATCTAGCTTGCGCTGTTCAGTTTTGCTTCTCCACTCCTGGAAAGGGCTCAGCATCCACACAAGCCCTCAGATGTCTCATCCCTCTCTCTTGGTAAACAACCAAGAAAGTGCTACCTTTAATCTCCGCGTTTCAAATCACCACAACAGAAACCCTGATACTACTTGTTTGGGTCAAACGGATAATTTAGGCAAGTAGCATGTCTGGCTGTTTGAGACAAATGCCAAACAAATTCCATGCCTTCTTAAAAGCCATATGGAAGTTTTCCATGGGCCAAATGCCATCATTACACTTCTTGTTGTTACACCAACAGGGTGGTTTTGATCTTGAACACTTAAAGCACAGAGGAGCTGGCAGAAATCCTTGTTCTCTGAAGAAAACTCTCCCCTTCCACATGTTCACAAGCTAATAGCACTTCCAGAAGCACCATGATGAATTTGAGGAAGACAGAAACACATTCAGTGGTGCTGGTTACATGCAGTTTTGGAATGAGGAGACACTGAATTCCTCTACCTTCAGTTGCTCAGTGGGAGAGCCAGGGGGAGTATTTGACACCCTCACAGAGTCAGCTCTGTTTTGGTGAAAGTCTTGGAGTCTTCATCTGCTTTGTCATAGTTATGACACCACATTGGTCTAATTACAGAATCCCCTTCAGCAATGACCGGATACTTTCCAGTAGCCCTGTACAATGTTTCACCTTGACAAGCTCATGGCAAGGGAGCTCCTCACAGCCAAAAGCTCTGTGTTTATCAACAGCTCAATAAGTATTTACAAAATAGACTCACTCTTGAAGCTCTTACCTAAGAGCCTGGAGTACCACTGGCTTCCCTCACATCTGCACACCTTCAGAGCCAGTTCTGAGAAAGGCAACAAGTTCTGCTCAAGGTTTTGCACCTTCCTCTGAAGTTCACCCCTCACCTGTGATTTCTGCATCCTCTTCTTCCTTTCCAACACCTGTTAGTGAACAATATTTGCATCATTGCTTTGTGCGCCACGAACTTAAATTTTATGCTGGTCTCATAGTCTAAAAGACTTTTTGAGCCCTAAATTGTCCACTAGATTTCCTACATTTCTTTAGCCATCTTTTATCGTCAGGGGTTTTTTACAAAGATAATTCATTATACAATAGTCAAGGAAATAATTTCTACCCTGGGTCACCAGGGCTCAGTTACCTGAAAACAGCACACATCACAACAGCATCACACACTTGCACAGCCTTGGCTCAAACATGACTGTCACTGAAAATGGCCTCTTTGTTAATGCTCCAGTAGTTACACGCGGCAGAATAAAAGGCACATAATTCAAGATTCAGTGGATATTCTTAGTTGGTCGAATAAATTATTCTAAGGTACCCATTCCAAAACATTTAATTTGCTAGAGCTGCACATTCGTCTAATAAGCATTTACTCTCCCAATAGCACAAAGTTCTGATTTTTTAATCACTACATACTTTCGCCACAATTCTTCTAAATCGGAGGTCTTGCCAAGTTCTGGTGACAGCCTTGTCAAGCTGTGTCAAAGCCTTCAGAAGGACTTCTCTCCCTAAATTAGAAACCAGACCAGTTCTGACTCAATATCAAACATCAGCTTCTAAATTTCATGAAGAGCTGAAGTCACACCAAAACATCGTAAGATTTGCTTGTTGGTTTGGCTTTTTTACCAGAAAGAACCTGGGAGCAATGAAGCCTGGCAAGCCAATGATGAACAGTCAGAATTTACTCTAGTTATTATGTAGTATAATTGCAGCAATTATTAATTACCTGCCATTCTACAGTGCCAGAGAATTTCCTTTTCCTGACAGTCTCTTCCCCTCAGAACTTATTAATGGCTTCCGACAATGAACCTCTCCTGTTTTACCCTTGTCATGTGAGATTCCCTTCATATCAAAAAATTTTAATAAATCATATAATTGCCTTGGACAAAGGCTTCAGAACACATAAAACTTTCAAAAAACATGCTTCAATTTATAAATCCACAGAAACCAAAATTACAGCTACAAAACCCCTGCTGATCCTAACCCACAGGCTCTCTCCTCAGCACAGTGGGGAAACCTCTGTCTTACTTTGTGTGCATGCATCTCTGCATTCCATGGGCACCAAGCTCTACACCCCGCAGGAGAACAAGGCAAGCAGAGCAAGGAGGTCTCTCAGCCCCAGTGTTATGCTCCCCACAGGGCTCATGCTCCTCACACAGGCACAGTCAGGGCCCCCACCACATCGGAAGACAAGTCTGTAGGATGCTGCTCCTCTTGACCTCCCACACCAGGTCCTCTGCTCTCAGGTAGATAGATTTGGGTAGTTGGAAAGATGGAGAAATACTTACAGACGTTGGCAAAATTGTCTTCATCTCAAGAAGCTGTATCTAGAGTACACATACACATTTTGCTCGCACTCATGGAATTGACTTCTGAGATGAAGCCAATAACAAAGGTAAAAAACCCAGCATTTTAAAGTACACCACTGTAGTCAACACAAGCAAACACACAATTTCCAAGCATGACTTTAAAAAAAATCTCTGTCATGTGATGAAGACATGCAAGAATGTGACTTTTTCTTATTTTCACCCACTCATACTCAAAAGTTTTGGCTTAACTAACAATAATAATTGCAGTAATGAGCATTACTTCCCTACCACCAAGTTTGCTATGCTTACCTAAACAAAATCAGACATGTTTTAAAATAAAACTCTGTCACTGTATTTAAAAAATGGGTGCTTAAAATGAAATTTTTGGCAAGTGCCAGTTAGAAGTTTTCCCATCCTGATGGATGTATCACCCTCCAACAAAAAAATGAGCACTTGCTTGAAAAACATCCTGAAAGCGAGCAAACAAACAAACAAGCAAACAAAAAAAGAAAATTCAACCAACCAGAAAAAAGCAAGGTATGTACATAGAAATGGAGTCATGAAAGGAGAACACATATATTTCGTAGCACATCAACAGTTCTATCCAGGATATTGTCTGACATAAATGCAAGGGGCAGCTTTAATGCCAGTAGCTGTTTCAGGAGGAAGCATCCTCCACCCAGCCACTGCTTCAGTCAAGCCTCATTGTCTGTCGTGGGCACGTTTTGAACATCTCTGATTTACCTGACACACTACTGATAGGAGGAAATTATGCACTCAGCCCTTTCCACACACAACTTCTCATATTTGAATTAAAGAGCTTATTTTAGAGAGAGTAGGCTTTTCATTTTTAGTATTTCGATGGAAGAGAGCATTCAAAAGGTTTCCTACAGAGCCATGTGATGGGCCTTCTCATGCCCCTAGCTGGCCCCCCTTCCCAGGGTATCAGGCTCTGGACCACACAGACTCACTTCAGTGTCTGAATTCCAGAGATGAAAATATTTCTTCTGTTGTTAAAATATATTAAAGTGGACAAATACAGCCTGTATCACCATAGCAATCACCACTTTAAAAACACCAAGACACTTTACACAATGGAGTGAGTTTTTTTCCATGGCTCATTTTTACTGATTTTTAAGATTTGATTGGCACCGATACTCTCCAAAGAGTCAGGTATTCTCTACGTAAGTTGTTTTTTCCTACTGTAGTGTAAGCAAGAGCTGCATTTGTCACCGTGGGCATATTTACAGCCTCCCTGAAGTAAGGAAGGGCTCTTCAGTGCTGTCCAGTCATGGAAGATAAATTAGTGCTGCCAGGTCAGGTTCAAGGAGTCCAGAGGCAGCACATTATTCCCAGCCACGTGGCACAGAGAAGCTTTTATCTAGTTTTTGTTTAAAGTGTAAGAGACTGCTTGGCTTTAACCAGTCTACTTAGTTGAGCTGTGTAGTTTCTTTATGTAAAGTTGAAAGGCTTTGAATCGTATTAGACACTTTGGCAGACACTTCAGCTCCTTTGCTCCATAACAACCATCTTTTCTTCAGTACACAATAGTAGATCTCCCTCAAACTTGATTTATTTAACAGATACATAAAGGACACCTCTCTCCCTTCAACTACACTCTTTCTTTAGGCTATGAAACCTTGAAACAGTGCCACTACTTGTCACAGACAACTACCGCTGGCTGAAGTTTTATTTGCCATCAGAGGGACAGACTGTCCCCATGTCTTCCATGGGGACCAACCTCACTGCATCACAGCAGAGCTGTTGCTGGTGAGCCCATGCAGGGACCACAGTTCCTGCTAAATCCTGCAGGAACCACGAAGCAGGTTCCCATGGCCCTCCTGGGTTCTCATACAAGCACGGTGTTTGCAGTAAAACTCCAAGTAAGTAAAGGGCAAGCTCGCCTAATGAATGTGTTTATCATTCCAACTCCCTTTTTAATTCCTGTAATGAAGCAGCAGCCAACTCTGCCGTGGATGGAAGCAGGGGATTTGGACATCTTTTTCCCAGCTGCATAGCAAAGTGTTCTGCAGCACCAAGGAAAAGCAGTACCTATGGGGGAAAAATAAATTAACTAATTCCCTCTCTGGTGAGAATGTCATCATTTATGAGGAATACTAATTTTAGCCAGTTCCTAAACATTGCAATTTGTTTCAGTTCTGTTTTCCCTCAACACTAGTGGTGGGACAGGGGGGGAAAGAGGAAGTTGGGGACTGCTCTTGATTTTCTTTTTGGGGTCTTGCTCTCCATGTGAGAAAAGTGGCTAAAAAAATACCAGAGAGTTGAAGGACAGAGTGGTGTGCTCGGCAGCTTCCTGCATGGAGGATGTGCCCTCAAGGGTACCCCACATGCTGGCAGTCCCTGCAATGACAGATCTGCCACAGCCAGGGAGGCAGCTTGCAGGAACACAACATCTGTTTTCAGTTAGGTCCCTGAAATGCATAAGCTGCAATTTGGCATCTCACTGCAGGCTTTAAAAGCATCCTGGGGTAACAAGAGGAGAGGAGAGGGATGTGATGAAAAGCAGCATTGTGTTTATTAAAATATATCACTAGTCATCTGGGTTGTTGTTGCTTTTCTTCATCTCCGTGTTGGATTTCCATGTCAGTGCACAAGCTGAAGGAACAGGTTCGGTCCTTGAAAGCAAGAGGCTGACTCCTAAAAACTAGGATCTGGGAGGCTCCTAACTGCCCAAGCCTACTGCTGGTTGATGGAGGTAGACTGCAGCCACCTCCATCCAGGGAACTCCCTCCCTGGCTTTACCAGAGCATGCCTCATATTTGAGGCAAAGGCCATCCTCTGCAAACTATTAAGGAAAAGCATAAGGAAAACTTAAGGGTGAATATTCTCCTGGTAAAATGGCACCACATGTTACCACTCTGACCGTGCACTTAGATGTGCCTGGGAAGGCTGGTCCCTGAGCCAACAGGTAAACACTGCACTGGCACCACCCCACACCTCGGCAAAACCCCATCGGCAGCATGGCTAGGAGTGACCAGCCACAGATAATTCACATGGGAATGAGAAACAGGGGGGTCCAACTACTGTCAATCACTTTTTTCAGTGCTAGTAACAGCCAGGGTGATCTTTTTGTAAGAGTTAGTGACTTGCGAGGTGGAGTCCACATGTCGCTCTGGGGACCGGCTGTAGGAGAACCCACATGGGGCTGTGCACTGTCTCGAGGCTCCACCACACAATAGGGTGCCCAGCCCCATAGGAAGGGTTCCCCATGGATGCAGTGCAGGCATTCAGGGTACAGGAGGCACAGAGCCCAAAGGCTGGCCTAGGGAAAATATCTAAACCTGAAGCCTTTTAAAAAAAGCCTATGCCTACTGCAAGGCAAGAAAGCATTGCTGTGAAACCTCTCCTGCAGCCAAAACTTTCTTCCTCAAAAGAGAGCGAAGCAGGGCCCCACACCTATCAATCCTTAACAGATTAAAATATTCGGTTGGTACTGGGCAGATCACTTCTCCTGTTGCAATGGAGGCAGAGCAGTGCTCCAGCCCCTGTGGCAGTCCCCAAGCTTGCAGTGCCAAAAGGCCCTAGGCACTGCAGGTGCTGCCAGTGCTTCTGCTGCCCATCATGAGCTGCCAGTCAAGGCACTGCCTTCATGGCCAGGGGATGTGCCAACCACTCCTGCGCCTGCATTCAGGATTCAGTTTTGCATATTCGTCCCTGCCTGTCCCAGCTCTGAGAGGCTCATCTGTGCTGTGCTGTGCTGTGTGTTCTGCTGTGCTCACCACAGGTGCTGTCTTCCAGGTGCCTCTCCTGACACATGAAAGCACCACAGAGCCCGGGTTTGACTCAGCTACTCAGGCACTTGTCCCTCACTTAAAACACAGGTGGAAAACAGAGCTGCACTCCAGCCTCTCACAAAATAGCGCAGTACAGCACTGCTCTCCTTAGACGGTGGGAAACTTCTGTCTATGGCCACGCCTTTCAGCTATAAGCACTTTTTTTTCAGAGATATGTGCTAGCAGAGGAGAAGCACACCACTCGTCCCATTGCTGCTCTTCAGTTTTGCACAAATTTTGTGAAGGCAGTGGCCTTCTCATCCCCCAAGGCTCTTAGGCACAGGGAAGGATGATGTTTCTCCCCCTCAATACCGCCCCCACAGAATGGTTTATAGCCCAGTGATTTGGGACCAACAGGAAGGACTTGGCTTGAGGATCCTCTCAGACAGAGAACAGACCCAAATCCCTGCCTTACCACCCACAAGAAGGTCTCTAGGCATGGAGCTACTGTATATGGATGGCAATCAGCCATTTTATCATAAGACAAACTTCTTTCCACAAACACTCAATTCTCTTCCGGGATAGGAAGATGGGCGTTGGATGACTGGCCAACATTTTGACCCCACAACCGGGGAGTTAAGACTCCAGATTTGATACCAAGCCATGTATATATGGTCTTGGCTGGGAGAAGCACCTTGCAGCCCATCACTTAGCCAGCATGGCATTGCTGGCATGTGCTGTGCTGCCACCAAACTGAGACCACCTCTAGTAAAACACTAGAGCACCTCTAGGCCAATGAGTATGGTGGCAGTTTTCAATTAAATGCACTTTCAGGTAGGATTTAGTTATTTTTGTGGCTGTGGTCGTTAGGTAGGATTATAGACTCCAAGTGCAGAAAGGTGAGAGCTGCATTACCATGATGCTCTGCTTGGCCTTATGAGCCTTTCTATGCAGTAGAATACACCTGCCCCAGTACGGTACCACACTAAAGCAGCCCCAGCATGAAGCTGGCTCACAGCCAGCCATCCCCGGGAGCAGCACCTGTCCCGGGTCCCTGGCGGCTTACCCCTCCACCGGTGGCACAGCAGCAGCCCCTCACATTCTCTCCTGCCACTCAGCAGCGTCGTGCAATGGCTCAGGAGATTTACCAGTCTCCAATAATCTTCACACCCCAGAGAAATATGATTCTGGAAGGGGAACAAACCAGAGAATATGGGCAGACACAGTAATTGATGTTTTCTTCTCTTTATTTCAGATAATTCCCAAAGATGTGTCTAAGCCCCGTGTTTACAAAATGATTATGACCAACACTGACTGGGCATACATGAGGTGAAACAGTGTTTTAACCCAGGGAGGCTGAGCCTCACTGCAGCTCCAGCGACTCCAAGCAGCCACCAGTTCACAGCAGTTCCTCCCTTCCCTGTCCAAGCATGGACAATTTCATTGCATGACAGCACAAGCTCCAAACATAAAACTCTCACTACTATTGGTCATTCTTTCTCCCACAAATGTGTCGGCATGGCCCTGTCTATTCTACTGCTGACGGAGGCACCCAGACTAGTACAGGGGGATCTACAGCAGTAAAAACAAGACAAAACTTCAAGAAGCAGATGGATGGCTACCACCTACAAGTGGTCATGTTCCCGTTTTCATTGGCTTGGCATGCTCTTTAATGTCATGTAAAGCTGAGTTAACTGAGGCGTGAGCGTGCCTATATTATTCTGGCTGCTGTTGCAAGGCTACAAGCCAAGAAAGCAACCTTCATGGGGAAGAGCAGCAGGGTTGTCATGCTAGGAAAAAAAATTGTGCTTCTGAACCACAAAACTGCTTAGTTCCTATTTCATTTCTCCAGAAGGTTAATCAGTTAACAGAGCAGGCAGTGGAATTAACCCCTCAGCTGCTGAAACCAGTGTGACCCTACCACTGGGCAGCAGCATTTGAGCCTGCTGTATTAGACACCCTAGGTATCTGGGGGTGTGTAAGCACCAAGGTCTTTTGCTTTAGCCAGGAATGTTTGCTGAACGGCACATCCAGCAGTTCCATCCCTCCACTGCCAGTTCAAATGCAGGTCTCACCCTCAGACTTAGTCCTTCAGAACCACTCATGGTCATCGCCCTCCTTCCAATAGACCCAAACAACCAACACATGCTCCCAGCCTCTACAGCAGAGGGTGAAGGCAGCACAGCTTTGCCAGGTGGATCTATCAAAAAAGGATGCATGTGCTTGTGTAAATGTTTGCTCGTAAACAGAGCTGTAGTGATACAAGCAAGCCAGACCAGCTGCCACAGCAAATAAATATGCTGGGAGCAGCTGCTCTGCTTCTCATTAGGCTGACACAGTCAGAGCAACAAACTCCTCCATGAACCAAGGACTTATCTAGAAAAGGTGCTTACAGGGATTAGGACTTCATTCCTGTTTCACAGTCAGAAAAGCTCTGCCCTTGACTTCAAAGGCTTGGGAGGTTGTGCTGGGCCAAGGACAAGCTGGGAGGGTTTGGACTGTGACCCTCACAACAAAATCAATAGTGCTCAAGTGGCTAGTGCCACTGTGTAAATCAGTGACTTGTGAATCACAGGGACTAGTCTTCTAAAACCAAAAAACTTCACAATAAGAGATATAGATGCCCTCCTCCAGCAGGTCTTAAATAATTCTGAAAAGTTAAAGTATTTTAAAAGAGGTACAGAATTTGTATGTTTGTAAGTATCCATTAAAAGCGTACTAAGAATCATATATAAATACATTAAATACATTTCTGGAAATATGATCAAGTCAAATGTACCAAGGGGGTGCAAATATTTTAACTCCTCCTCTTCCTGCTATATTTGTAGTTGGCAACTCTTTTGGTTTTAAAAGCAAATAACCTTACAGATGAACTAATTCAGGAAGGCAGCTTCACTAAACACTTTTTTGGGGAGAATTTGTGCAAGGAGCTGATTAAAAATGCAACCAGACAATATAGTCAGTGACAGACACAGATGAATTACCTGGCAGTCTTTTTCGCTCTGACATGTGGAAATCAGATCTGTCAGCAGTTATTTTTAGTAGACGTGCACCCATGAAAGACTCACTACAAAGTTTTTGTATGATTTCACTTACCAATACTTGATAATACCTGTATCAAACTTTGAGGCAAGGCAAACTTCTGCAGTTTGTGTAAATGAGGATCATAGGTATACAATTCCTACAAGTAGGAGCTGGTTGTTACAACAAAGTCAGAGGTCCCAATTAATATGTTTTGTGTAAAACCAGGAAGCAGCTGGTTTGGGTTTTATGAAAGTTACCACAACAAAGTTGCAATGGAAGGCGCAAGCAGAGACACACATCCAGACTGAGCACCCTTTATCCAAATCACAGCACACACTGTTCCCAAGACAGGCCTGTCCATAAACCAACTTTGGCAGCTGCTGCATCAAGTGTCAAGAAAGGGATTGTGCACACAATGTAACCTAATCAGAGGCTGAAATAAGCTGCATAATATACAAGAACTCCTATCTGTTGCTGCTAATCTACCTGAAGTACAAAAATCAACTTGCAAAATTGCCAGTTAGACTTATATTACTCTCCTGCCCCTCTTGTTTAATAAGGGGTTCACATTCCCTAGGAGTCATGCAGGTGTGACTGCAATGAGGAGATGGCCCTCAATAGGTGGAGGTTCATCAGTCTTTGGGAGTCTTCCTCACTGTGATGGCAGAGAAATTGTGCAGAATTTAGATGCCTGGACCAAATACTGCCTTTCTCCCTTTTCACCTAGTCAGCAATGCCACTGGAGTGGAGTTCCCTTTCCAGACCAGCTGGGGAACGTCATTATTGCAGTATAGGTGACCAGTCAGCAGAGATGTGCATTAGTGCCTTTTTTACTACCCTTCCCTTTGACCTTTGGGTGCAAGGAGCCGGACAGAAGCCAAAAGGATGGAAGAAAATGTGGTCACATCACAGCAGGATTTAATTGTCCCAGTGTCCAGGTGCTGCAAGTAGAGACAGTACGCAAAGGACTGTGTTGTACTGAGTTACAACCAGCTGTCCGAGCATCTGTCACCCAACAGACCTTTTCTTACAGAAAAGGACTTGACCCACTAGAATGCGCATGGACTTGCAGAAGATGAGATTAGATAACAACTTTAACTAATATAAATATTAGTCAAGGAGTCCTTAAGAGATTAAAAAAAAAAAGCCTAAGAGGTTGCTACATGTAATTATGCTTATTGTCAGAAGTGGAGTACATCCAGAACAGACTTTGGTACAAGGGCCACTAAAGAACCTGTAGTGCAAACACTACTGCTTTCTCATCTCTGCAACTTGAGTAATTGTTCTTTTTTTCCCACTTAGCTTTGAGAAGTCTTGCTCTCATTGCCTAGAATCTCAAGTGGTTTCTGGAAATACAGACAGAGGAATTGTCCTCATGGTATTAGCTCATAGGCAATCTTTTCATCTAGAAAACTCACCAGAAGGGATTATTTACACTGATCCTACAATGAAACCTATGAATTGCTCTAGGTAGAAAAGAAAATGTGTATCTGTACTCTGTGGAGTAGACAACAGACATGCACCCTTGAACAGCAGAAATCTTGATACCTTAGAAAACTGTAAGGTAAGATTGAACCTCCAACTATCTGTAGGGGTGTCTGGGCCTCCCCAGTTTGTTTTAGGTGAAAGCCAAGGAGAACACCATTGGCTCTTCCATCCACTCAGCTTTCAATAGATAAAAAAGTGTTTCACTGGGCTGGAGGACAGCTCTCTGATCCCTGGAGGGTTTCACACTCATTCCCAGCTATGCACGGAGACACAGCTATTGCAGGGCCCTTCCTGGAAGAGCACAGCTCAGGTTCAAAGTGTCACCCAAAAAAATCCTGAATGCACTGACTGTTAGCACTCAGAACCCGATCCAATCAACCCACCAAAAAAAAAAAAAAGAAAGATTCAATGCTATCTAAACAGAGAGGCAGTATCTGAGGAGCTGGCCACGTAGACAACTGCAGGCAGAGACTGCAGGAAATGGTGCCTTAGAGAGCTGTGAGCAAGATCCAGGTTCCGGAGATCCTTGAGCCTGTGCTTCCCTGGGCTCCTTCCCTGGGGTGGCAGTGGAAGGATACAGAGAGCTTACACTGCTTCATGCTGAAGCATTAGTGTGGTAATGGCTTTTGAAAACATCGATTTGGAAAAATTACTTTATTTTTTCCTTTTTCACAGAAACTGGGATACTGGTCTTACAGCTTTCATGGTTGTTTTTTTTTCCTTCAACAGCAGTTTGTTCTTCAAAAAATCAAATAAAAAAATATTCCATAGTTTTGATCACAGAAAAAAATTTCGGCTGACAAAAAAAAGGCATAAATTTCCAAGCTTTTCTTTAAAACAACCTTCCTTCCTCTCTTTCTCACCACCTCTCCCACCAACAACGGACATTACTAGCTGTGATTTGAACAGCTTGTGAAAATCACACAGGCCGTGGCAATGAACACATCCTGAGGTTTGCAACACTGCCTGCATGAGGCCAATGTGACTGAATCAGGTTTTCAAGAGACAGGGGCACAGCCAGTCATGCAGCCTTGGAGGGAGCGTAGTCCCAGCCTGGCTGCTCTTGCCACTTCCCCAAGCAGGTTGGTGGCAGTCTTCATGATGAGCTCCCGGCTTCCTCCAGGGCATCCAGAAGCCCCCGGAAGGGTCCTGTCAAGCACGGGAGCCAGAGCATGATTTGATTCAGTTATGTGTTGGGTGAATTAATTCCAGAGCTGGTCCCTGTACTGCAGTGATGCTCCAGGTACTTCTTTCTGGCAAAGGGGTGGAATCTCCATGCAGCTCCACTTTGTTCACTTACAGAATAAGAAGAAAACAGGAGTTTTTCAGAGCAGAGGAATGTGACTTGCCAAAAAGAAAGACAATGAAGGCCTACCAAACTCCAGAGTGAAATAACATTAATTATTTGCTTAAATATTTTTCATGTCATATTTTTTTCCTCTAACTTAGAGTTAGCAAAATGAGATGGCTCATGATTAATATAAGCTTTTGGCTTGCAAATCTGTCATTTACCAACGTGATGGTTTTCTCCAGATTTTGGGATATAGGAAAGTAATCTAACTTTCAAGCAAATACTGACATTACACTGCAATGACACACATTAATTAAGATGCCTTCCCCTCACTCCACACAAATCCATCAGTGAAATATCCGATACACTGATTCCGTTTGAAAACCGGAATCATGTACTTCTGCTTTTATCCTTGTGTGCGAACATCCCTGTGCCACAAGCTTCTCTCTGGGAAGCCCCTGGGACCGCTCCACCTGCACTAGTTATTACCTGGCATCTCCAAAGGCTCCTCAAAATGCACATGGCTGGCAGAGCACCCAAGCGTTGGCAGTACTGAGGAAGAGCAAAGGACGAGGTGAAAGGACAAAACAGGTATTACTTCTTCCTGCTGCAGCGGGTCTTTCACCATGGCTACTTCACAGCTGAGCTTTCTAATCTGTGGTTTCAACAAATGGACACTGAGCAAATTATCTTTCACTCTAAGAGCAAGGCTCTAAGATTCGAATCAGCTGTTAAGGGAGAACTTAGACCAGGGAGAGCCAGCCTTGTGCAAGCTGGAGAAGAGGGAGGATTGCGAAGGACTGAAGTCACATCACCTGTCACAACACGATATATTGCACCAGTCAGACCTAGAGAGAGAGCAAATTCCCCACTGAATCGGCACCTGTTCATAACATCCTTCCACGAAGGCCCAGACATGGAAGGAACCCCAGCCTCCATAAGCCCTTGCCCCAGGCTGGAACACAAACTGAGTGGCAAGAGGCAGCGCAGCTCTTGATTTCTCATAGACACCCTCTGCGAAGCACTTTCTTGGGTGTCCCATTACAAAGCAAGTTGGTGGTAATCGTGTCTGACTTCCCTGAATCTGCGCAGTCAGCTGGCCCTGCTCCTCCTCGCACCTCACACTGGGTGTCACAGGCAGCCATGGCCACGCACTGGTTGGGACTGTGAACGACTTCTGCAGGACGATGGCAAAAGGGGAGTTTGGCGTAATTACAAACACACTTCTAAGACAAACATTTCCCCGGTGTCACAGACACACACCGCGATGGTCTGGGCCGTGTAGTTTCTTTGCAACGTAATATTTAATTGTATCACATTAACATTCCTGTGCTGCGGTAAAATGTGCTAGTGTAGCAAGTTTTGACATGAGCTCTCGGTTTTGACTGAGAACCACTCTACACTGTTAGTGCCATGGTGTGGCTGCTTGCAGTAACTACATTTCCTATATATCTTGCACTGAAAAAGGAATTCAAACCCTTTTGTTTCAAAACAAAAACTCCCAAAATGCAGGCTGCAACCTGGGACCTGGGAAATTCATGGTGGTACCATCATGTCATCAAAACATACCTGGTGGTACGAGGGAGCTCAACTCTTCCCCTGCCTACCCCTACTCTGCATGAGGTTGAAGTGTTAACATCGAAGCTAGCAGAGATGGTGGTGGAAGAAGGAAGGAGGGGGCCCAGAAAGGTGACAGACCTGGGAAATCTTTCTGATGAACTACACCGCTGTTGTGTCAATGCTGAGTTTTCTTTTATTGTTTTTCCTTCTAGGTAAACATTTCTTAAGAAAATCATTTGTATAAAAACCAAGAGTGCTAAGTGAAATCACCAAGGCAGTGCTGCGGATGACTCTTCCTGTACAGACACACAGCTCCACAGGGCAGGTCTGAAGCTCTTGGGGAATTCCAGTTGCTCTTGCAGAGGAGTATCAGCATCAGCAAGAGCAGCTCATCTCTTCAGCACATAATTGAAGAGGGATCCACTGGTGCAGGAAATGCAAACTCGTCTTCCCCTTTTTCCTCCTTGGCTTTAGGGACATCTCACTGTTCCTTGTTGGTGATTGTTATAACCTCATTTCTCTAGCTCAAACTGTGCAATGTAGCAAGCTGCCAGCCCTAGCCTGGCCAACCATTCTAGAAGAGGCCACATCTGGAAGCGCTTTCCTTCAGCTTTGCAAGACTTTGCTCTCCTTCAGGTATTCCTTGCAAGGCACCACTCTGAAATACAGTAGGATCAGTGAAAGCACAACCAGACTCTGCTCTACCAGCACTGCAGCAGCAGTTTCTGCTGCACTCCCACTTGCACCTAGTCCCTGAAGCCTGGCAAACCCTGGGGAGCTCAGCCCGCAGCAGCTGATGGAGGAAGGAAGCCTTGGCCCACCGCAATGAAGCAGGGACCTAGACACAAGAGTGAGCTCCCCTCTGCCCACCCATGCCTCATCCACGATCAGATGTTTGCTGGCACGCTATTTGCCAGAATATGGGGTGGAAGTAGAAGAATTCCCTCCCAAAATCTGGGCAGCATCCAATTTGAGGCAAAGACAAATGTCGCTGACCTTTACAGCATTCCAAGAACTAAAGTCCCTCAGCTTCCTTCTACTCACTGGAGAAATTGCTCAAAACCTGTTCTCTTTCCAGTCTCTCCCAAAGGAAAAAAAAAAAAAAATTAGTCCCTATGCAAGTGTATTTGTTCTGTGTGTTCCTTATTTTATATTTTACAAATCAATGCCTACTTTCAGTCATTGAATCCAGACACTCATGTTAACAATGAATGATTATATTTTCCATCTGAATGTTTTCCCATAAGCATAAGCATTAATTCAAAGTATTCTTTTTGCAAGTAGTAGTGTTGCAATGTATATTAAGATGAAATATTTAAATCGTGTAGATGAAATTGCTTTTCTGGAACCAGCAGAGCCACACCAGCTTACACCACCAGAGACCTTGGTCCACAGCTGTTTCCCCATCCCTGGGCAGCCAGGATTCTGTGTTTGGGCCAATAGGATTTATGACCATTTTAAATAGAAGCGACTTTCTCATGCACATCGATAAACTGCTGTGCTATTGGACTGCAAGGAGCTGAGTATTTTTCCACTCTTTTTAGCTATTGCTATCAGAAATCATGGGTTAGTCGATAACCACATTCCTCTGAGATGAGTTTGCCAGTGCACTGAAGGAGATCTGTTCACACTGGGAGGCATTGTTTCCCAGGCTATTCCAAACAATACAGAAAACACTGTGTTCTCATTTGAGTACTATGAAGAAAGAACTCAGTGGAAGGGCTTTTAAAGCACTAGCATATGCAACTCTATAAACTATATTCTTTAAATAAAGAAAAACCCTCTATGTCGTGCAGAACTAAATCATAATTTGCTCATGGACTGCATCCAGCACCAGAAATACGGATGAGCTTTGGCTGGGCTTTCTAAGCAACAGAAATAAATACTTCACTCCCAACAGAAGAGGGAAAATAATAAGAATTTAAAAAATCAAAAAGCGATTACACAAACATTTGAGTCCTCATCATTCTCCATAGCAAAACATAATGACAAATTCATTTAAATTGAGTAAGATTAAAATATTTGGGGTAAGACCTTGCCCTGACTTAACTCTTGCCTCAGAGACCGTAATATTAAGCCAGTTCAGAGCAAGGAGATGTTAATCTGCCCATAGTGAACTGAATCAGTTTTGCCAACCAGGTCAGAGGTAGTATTTCAGGCACTAAGTTGGTATTGATGCTTTAAATAGCAGCAGAGTGTATATGCCCCTACATAGCACTTGCTGTGAGGAGCTACACAAATACACATTGGTTTTCAGGTGGCTCTGCAAACCAGCAACGTCCTGGTGGAAAATGAAGCGGGGCAGGCTCACCTGTTTGTCATTGAAAGCCAGACAGTAAGAAGTGGGTAGACCCTCCATTGTCCAAATTAGAAATGAATGGGCTACATTTACACAATCAGTTATACCATCGCTCCAGCAAGGGATCTCAGTCTTCAGATCTCTTTCCTATGATTCAGCATCACTCAGAACATGTCCTTGGTTTTGCATTGCTTGTTCTAACCTCACCACTTACCTACTAAATCTAACAGATTTCTTTTAGCTTAAAAGCCAACTGGATCAGACCAGAAAATGAAGAGCAGGAGTCTTTCCATTAAGAGTTCAACACAGTCCAACGATGAAACAAGTTTTTAATGAAGCCCAGCATAAAGAATGTGAGAACGATAATAATTTTCCATAGTGGAAGCTTGAACTATTTCACATACGTGACTTGAATCCCTCAGAAACAGAACAATTTAAAACCCCAACTATATTTCTGTCTTCTTGTCCCCTTCCCTTCCCCTCCCCCTTACATGCAAGCAGCCCTGGAAAAGTCCATAAGAGGTGAATGGACAGATTGTCTTCACTGGACTGCAGTGGGCTTTGCTGCCTAGCATAACTTGGCTTATCATGTTCCTGTTATTCTTGCGGGAATCCGCGTCCGAAAGAGCAATTCCAAACTGAGATGTCTGCATCACAGTCTCTGCCAGGGAAAGTCTCCAGGATGGATCGTGGCCAAACTTAATGCTACAGCTTTAAAGAAGCAATTTCAGTTCAGGGAGTTTTCTTCTGTTTTGCTTTTAAATCTGGCGTATTTTGCAATGAACTACTATATACACCCACATACATGCCACACCAAGACAATGAAGGAAACAGCAGAGACGAAAAAGAAATCCAGCAGTAAAACAGCAGGTCTGTTTTAACAGAGCTAAATGTCCCTTGCATATTTCTCCTTGTATGTGTTTTGCAACAGAACCGGGTCTGGGAACAGACTGGAGCATTCATAACAGCCAGCATGATGGCTGCTGGAGTCCAAATCACAAGTGGACACAGGCAGTAGCAGATACTGACCGGCAGTCACAGCACCAAAAATTTTCTTTCCAGACTCATAGTGCTGCTCGAGAGCTCAGGTAGGCAAAAGAGTCTTACACTGTGTCATTTACAAGTGACAAGAGAAGCAGTGAGAAAGATTGTGTATCTTAAAAGGAGAAAAATTAAGATTCAGCAGTTATCCAGAGTAAGGAGCATTGTAAGTTTTCTAATAGAGATTGTTGCTCTAAACCTAACAGAAACTTCAGTGGGGATTTGGCTGGGTCCTGTGCCAGAAATAAGCAGAAATACTCAATAAATTCCTACAACACGTCAGTCTAGTTTTTATGTAAAATCCTGTAAGTATTCTTAAAAGGAAAAAAAAGTAAAGAAAGAAAAGAAAACCACAGAAGAGTTGAAGAACAAGAAAAAATCTGCTGAAAGCAAAAAAGGATTTACATTTTTCTGTGAGGCTCATTCAAGGTGGAAAGACTAGAAACATGTTGGAAAATGTTTAGAGAGATACCAGATTGATCAAAGCACTTGGCTAGGATAAGGAACTAAAGGATCTGAGTTATTACTTCTTGGAGAAGTGGCTGCTGGGGAGGAGATAGGGAGATAGAAGAGACAACCAAAGGAAAAAGACCATTCTTGAATTGTAAGCCTGAAAGGGACTCAGTGCACTGCTTACAATCCACTCACATTAGACTGCTGGGCAAAATGAAGTACGGAAGTTAACCAGCCCTCTTCGAAGCCGGTGCAGGGTCCTTGCAGTGTTGTTGGAGCTGCCATGAGGCAGCTGCCGACAGCAAGTCTGGTGCTTACTGCCTGGGCCAATTGCCCCACATCGCCGCCCCACCTGGTGGGATGCCAAGTCCCTGACCCCACAGTGTGGATTTTGGGAGATAAGCTCTTGCAAATCTGTCTGTGACACTTGGAGGTGTTTCCCCTCTAGGCCTTCACTCCTCCCCACTGCCACAGATTGCTGTCCAGGAGCAGAGTGTACTGTGCACTGCAGCGTGCCAGGCAAAAACGTGGCGTCCTGACCCCAGCTGCTGGTATGTGCCTGAGTGAGAAACATACTTTAACCCATTTTAGCTGCTTGTCAAGAGGACATGAGTCAGATCCCTAACATACCAACAGATATTAGATGGCAGCCAGAGCCTACTAGCAAATGGGACTTTTGCTATTCATCAGGGTTGAGCCAAGGAGAGCTGAGCAGTTGCCAAAAGTGCAAGTTCCTGCCCTGCCTCTCATACTGGCTCAATTATTCACACAGATTGCAAATATGGGAAAGCTAGACCCCGAGACAATTGAAATCACTCAGGTTTAGTTGTTGTGGTTCTGCTAGTTTTCTGAGCATACAGTTCCTTGAAGATGTCCAGTGGGAGCACATAGCCAGGAGAAAGGCCCCTCTCGCAGTGCAGTCTCACGAACAGTTTTCTGTTGGTTACCTAATTCAGCACAAAGAAGGGTTACAAATACAGCTGGCCACATAAACATATGCCAGCACAGAGAGACCAAGAAAATTACAGGTGGGATTGAGGAACACAACCACAGCCTTTGGGGAAAAATATCACTACACCAGACCATGAGACATATAAGGATCTGTAAGATGACCTCGGTTAGTAGCTCAGAAGATGACATCCAGGCATCTCCAGAAGGGGTGAAAACAAAACAAAAAACATGTTTACTCCTGCTTACACTGGGGAACTATTCTCTACAATACTTCCCTTAGGAACACAGGGGCAGCCAGTACTGCCAACAGCGCAGTACTTCACGTGTCAGTGGCCACTGAAATGGCAGGGGTGAACCAAGGCAAGAAAGCACAGGCTGAGCTAGAACTCAAGCTGCTGAATTCAAGGTAGGGCCAGGGGAGCGCAAACCCTTGCAGCACACAAGAGCAATGTAAAATCACTGCAGATCATTTTCACACAGTCTCATTATAGCCTTGGTAGAGCACTACTGCAGTAGATAAAAAGCTAACAAATTTTCCATATTGAAAGTCATGGCAAATATTAATCTGAATCAACATCTTTAGGTGATAAGGGACTCTATTCAGAGGATCAAAGTCTCTTCATTTCCTCTTTGCAACACTGACAGATTCAGCTGGCACTTTGCAGTCACACAGGTGGCTTGACAATGATGAAGTGTTCATCTCAAGCTGACATAGATATGGAATAAGAAAAATATACTGGCAGTCAATGCACAATCTAGACTTATTTATAATGCAAACCAAGATCCTGTTTTCCTTCTTAATCTATACTAAAACTGTTGCTCAGACTAAGGAAGTCTAGCAACTAACGAATCTAAACCACAGGGGAGGGAAAAAGACATTAAACACAATTTGTATTTTGAAGTCTGGATGATATGGTATCTCTAAAACACAAACAGCTTTTTATGCTTTTTTTTAATTATTATTTTTAACTCTGCTTTGATTTATGTCCAGGAAAACATATTAGGCCCAAGTTTTGGGCCCAAAGAATTCATAAGAGTCTGTATCAAGAAGCTGGAGCACCTCACCAATAGAGGAGCAGTTGAATAGCCCAGACAGGTCTTGACAGCACCAGCCAAAGAGAGGGAGTGGGGAGGACGTCCTTTATTAGCAACCTTGGAGGAGGCCTACCTCGTTAAACATCAGCATTGCACTGACAAAACCACAAATGTGCATTCCCTGCACGCCCACGCGGGCTCTCAGAACTAACCCACGGCCGGGAGCTGGATTGCCATGAAACACAGGGTGGACAGGTATGGCATCAGGAGAGAAACCTCTCACCAAAGCACTGCCACCCTCCAAGAGACATCGCTCACTCTCTAAC
This sequence comes from Cnemophilus loriae, assembly GCA_013397755.1. Lineage (NCBI taxonomy): Eukaryota > Metazoa > Chordata > Aves > Passeriformes > Corvidae > Cnemophilus > Cnemophilus loriae. The sequence goes on from VZTF01008205.1 coordinate 202,719, forward strand.
TTAGAGCAGGCTTTAGGTTCTCATAACTTATCATAAAAAAGACCCTTTAAGGGCAAGGTAGCTAGAAAGCTTCTCCTCAGTCTCACCTGATGAACACAGTGCAACAGTGGTGACTGGTACCTGCAGGGAATTTCTTCCTGGGAAGAAGGGAAAAGGTTGTTTTCATGGGATATATCCCACATCCCAGACTAATCTTGTCAGTAACTCGTTAAATGGCTCTAGGGAGTCAGCTAGATTTGGAACCAATTTTTTAAAATTGCAAATGTTTTTCTGTTAGTAAAAGAGAAGAGTTAAATATTTTCAACCACCTGTAATGGTTTGGTAACTCTCCAGGAACTTCCCCTTCATTCCCAGATTGAAAATAAAAAACAGACCCAAAAGATAACTCTTGCCGCAGTAGAATATGTTGAGCACTTACTTTCCTAGCCCCCATTAACCACAGCTCAGGAGGGTGTTTTCTGATGCTCCCCTATATAAGGAGTGAAAAAAGTCTCATGCATAAGAAAAAGAAAGGCGTGCTGTGTTCCCCAAACATTGCATTCTTTGCTGTTTGAAAGGTAGAAAGTAACTCTACTTGACTGACTCAAGGAAAAAATACGTTATTTATTGAGCTGAAGGCAATATTTTTGTATTAAATTAGAGTCCTCTCACTCATCAACTTTCTGAAAGCACACTTTGGTTTTCAGTTTCTCCCTGCATCTTGCACCATTATACCTCCAGTTACCTATACCGAATCCACTCTTGTGTGCTAGTAGATTTGGGGTGACTTCCTTTTTTTTTAATGATAGTTTGATATACTGCATTGTGTAGGCATAGAACTGCCAAGTCCTGATACCTCCAGAGAACACAGAGGTGGAAAGGACTCACCAAGCTCCTGCTTTGGTCCTTTCTGCTATGCAACTGACCACAGCACATGAATACAGACTGGACCTTGGCAACTGGCCGTTCATTATTAGCAAATTAACAGCTTTGTAATTCCCTCTTTCCTTTTGTTCTGTGTGCACAGACACGCACATATGAGCCTGGGGACTTGGACTTATTCATCTTGACAAATCCTTCCTCCTGCTCACCCCAGTTTTCAACTGCACAACGGGGGGCTAATCAGCAAAGTTTCCCAAGGCCTATCAAACAAATCTATTTAACTCGTTTCCAGTTCAGTCCAGATCTTCATTAGGAAATACAAAACAGCCATGGAAAACAACATCTTTCTTCCACAAGGCCTCTAGGCCACTATTGTCAAGCAAAAATGTGCTCCAAATGTGGGCATTCACAAGCATCTGTGCATGGTCTGGCTGCTACAGAGGGCATGGCTGCATTCTGGAGAGGTGTCCGTGTCAAGGGCAGACTCAGCCCCCAATCTGCCAGAGTTGCAAACACTTTTCCTGTCACAGAAGCAGCACCAAGTGGCCAGTATGAGACCAAGCGGCAGCCACGCAGCCCTGCGCCATCGAACGGGTCACTGGCCTGGCTCTTCCTGCTGCATCCCGGCCTGGCACCGCTTCAGAGGCTTTTGTGCAGAGCACACAGGGCTGCTGAGGCTTCCCCTGAGCAGCCACCTGAGGGAAGGGATTGTTTGATTTATGAGATGGGAGGAAAAAATAAAGCTCCCTCGTTGTTTGTCATTTGGGCTGAAGAGGAAGAAGAGAGTTCTCTTATTTTTGGTAACTAAAGACTGTTCACTGCACATCGCTTTCAAAGAGAGGAAAGGAAGTGTGGAGGCTGGGTGTCCAAAGTGCTGTGCTTCAGGCAGAGCCCTCTCCCAGAGCTGGGTGACCCTCAGCCAAAGCAGTCCAGCAGAATGTGGCAGCTGGTGCAAGGGATCCACATCGCATTGTAACCCAAGGGCCATCGGGCAAAGGCACTGCGGTGGCAGGGGAGGCCCTGCCTCCTCCATCTTGTGGATCAGCCCTTCCTTTCTGTGGTGTCTCATGCAAGTCAATGAGGCGCTTTGTCGGATGGGAAAAGCAAAATGTTTGCTTGACCCAAAATGAACTTCAAGGTTTTAAATTCACCAATAAGCTATGACAAAAAATGGGGTTGTGAGTTAATGCCTCCAATTTATTTTCACATTTATGTGTTGACAGCCAATCAAAAAAATAAGCATACACACAATGAAGTTCTGTCTCCCACTTATTTTTCTCATGAATGAGATTGCATATTTCTAGTTACTGGTCCTGGGAACTTTTTCAAGATTTTATTTTAAAATTAAATGGAAATGTTTGGGAGAAGAGTTAAGATTATAGTAAGCACAGATAAGTTGCACTTAGCAACTCTGTCCCTTTGAGAAGGCTCAATACTTTTTAATTTATATATTTATCTGCTACATTTAGCTGGACAGTCTCCATATTCCATTACAGTACAGAGGTGATATATTTCATCCTCTAACAATACTTCCCCGTTATTTATTACAATCCAATGTGTTTGTTTAAAGCCAAACATGGTATCATAGAATCATCATTTAGAGCTCATTTCCTCAAGAATCAATGTTATTTTATTCCGAGTTTCCATAAGAGAAAATACTATTTCAAAATGTAAACTTGTAGATACAATGGAAAATGAATTCCATTCAGATGATGCAATTAACCCCCAGTATAAATAATCTGTGGTGTATATTGTAATATGATAATGTGAAAGTCCAAAAGAACTCATTCCCAGACCACATCAGAAAATCTACTGAGTCAACAACTGCAGCAGACAATAACAGGACGAGTTAAAGGAGCAGAGCATTAGAGCAGGTTAGTTCAAACTGTACAGCATTTAAAATGTCACTGACAAGATTTAATATGACGATTCACACTCAAGCGCTACATGAATTCACTCAGAAAACATTTGATACATAAGGTCTGAGTGTGAAGAGACAACTAGTTCAACTTGTTATGTCAAATTACTGCATGTGGAAGACTGTTCCTGTCTGTTTTGCATTATCGCCATCAGTTTTTGAATAATTTAAAAGGAAAATTATTTGCTCAATCTATTTGCTTAGGAATTTGTTTAACTTATAATAAGCAATCACATATGAAGCTCGCTTCCTTGACTAAAGATCCTCTGCACACATAGGATGTGGCTAAGTAACAGAGGTAAGGAGCTGAAATTATTGTAGCAATATACATGTTGTTTCAACTGTTCTCTCTGATAAAAAAAACCCCAGCATTTCAGTAGGATATAAGTGACTTCACTATATATGTAGAAGTGCAAGAATCATATGGTAATAATTACTAGAAGTGCATAGTTCACTTTTTCTTGACAAGAGCCACATGGCTTTTTTTTTTAATCTATTGTATCACAAATATGATGTAACGATATATCAATGCAAATCAAACAAACGCAAAGCAGCTTTCCAGCTGAGACTCCAGACACACTGAAGTCAAGCAGCTCCAACTTCGGGGTCCTATTCCCAGCTTAGCCCTCAACACTCACATTTTCTCTTTCTAGCTGTGATGTTAAAAATGTGTGGTTTAAATCACTAGTGAAAGTAGAGAAACCACTACCACATTTATCACGAATTCCAACACCACAGCAAAACCGAACACAAGGAAAATTGATCTCTCTCCAAAAGCCTCCCAGAGCGATCACCTCGAGAGGGAGTTACTTATTGGTCCTTAGCAAATACAGGAGCTCCCCTCTTCCAAAGCAACACCCTCACCATGCAGCTTGGTTTAATATCAACTTGCCACTTGATCCACAGCCTAAGGCTACAGAATGGAAACAAAACTAAATCCAGCAGAAGACCCAGATACTAAGCCAGAGTATGGCAGCAGTACACGAAAAAGCAGCCCAGATGAAATTGCTATAGTTCAGACCTGCTAATTTCCCAGGTGCTGTGCAATTAAAATTCACTATGGTAGGGCTTTAGAAGCTTATTACTTCAACATTCTTGATTTCTTTTTGAGACGTGCAATATCTAAATGCTGTAAGTATCATGGTCCCATGACACAACACATTCTTCTGGTGTGAGTTCATGAGGCTGGATCAAAACCACTTCAGAGAGGATCCTGGTGGGTTAACTATGTGCTACAAGTCAGGCTGGACATCTGGATGATTCAAAACTTTGTACATCTCAAAGGGGAACATGGCGTCTGGGATTCCCAGGTGTAGATTACCTTTTGCCCCAGATCAGGCACCCTGCTCCGCTCCTAGTTGCTCACACAGTGATCCAGCGTCAGTTAATCAAAGAAATCGCCTGCCTGCTTTGCAGACCATTTGCTATTTCTGGCATACTCTGGCTTTATTTGACCTTTCGGGATCTTGTTTGCTGGGCACACAGCTGAACTCTGAGATGTTGCCCAACTCAATCACTCTCTGCTCTGCTGTCACCCTGCAGACCAAAACACCAGGTTTGCCACATCTTGACTATCAGTCTTGTCCCAGTTTTTGACTGCCAGGAGGCTTCACAATACTCCTCACAGCAGAACCTGCTGCTCCAGGCACCACGTCTGGCCCTGCCGCCTCTGCCCCATCAGCATCCTCTCTGCACAGGCCACACCCTGCTGTATGTCATCCATTGCAAAAAGATCCAAGAGCAAAGCCTTCCCACCATGTCAAGTCCCTTGCTGCGACTACACAGCCACAGACCAGAGCGTGATCAGTGCAGTTTCAGGTCCTTGTTGCACTGCTCAGAATGAAAGCGAAAAGGAGCTGGATGAGATGTCTACTCTGAGGCAGTTTGGAATACCTTCAAGAAGCTGTTGCACTGGGCCACGTCTGGCTGTGTTAGGAAGGAAACTAGAAAAAAACACCTCCATAGTGCAATACTGCTCATTTCCCACAGCATACAGGGAATTGAGCATCTACCGCGAGGCCATGAAAGCCAGGACACTTCGTGGCTCATGCCAGCCAGTGATGGTTCTCGTATTAGCTTCCTGTCTTGGCAGTGGCCATTCAAAATGCGATCGCAGGCTGTATCTGCCTGACTCAAGCCTGTACCACCAGTTCTATCGCCTTGCACAGAACCAATTTTAATAATCCAAACTAATCCTAATTAATAGGGGAAAATGTGGCAGCATTATAAAAAGTGAAAACTACTCTTTACACTTGAGGTTTGAATTTTGCAGGATACACAGATCTAAATTTCATAACTGTACATTAAAGTCAAACCAGCAAAGGATTAAGCTAATCTAGCTTCTGCTTCAATGAACAGAAAAATGGTTCCCATCATTGTCCCATCAAATCATTTGATTTCATAAATCACATATAAGTAAAATGAACATTTATAAATCCATAAAAAACAATCAAGTCTTTCTCATTCTGTTAAGTCTACAAAGTTTAGATGTGGCAGGAAAGTGATCTAATTTAAAACTATCGTTTGGGTCAGCGTATCTATTTACAGTGTTCAATTACATGATCATATCATTTTGCACAGCCTTCTTTATATTGGCAAGCTATAAAAGAGCTTCTTCAAATGGAACCATTGTTCTGCTGCATGCTCTAAGAATAGCATAGACTATATATGAGGCCTCAGCACCAGGGCTGTGCAGAGAACCAGCCTTGATAAATTCAGAAGTTTCCTATTGCATCAAAGTTCCTTCCTCCTTTCTCTTCCCGGTCTCTCTAGCCCAAATATACCAGACTGTATTTAGGCCAAGCAGTTCCCCCCTTCCTGCTCCCCCATAGGAGCTGCTGTGAGGTACTGATCTTCTGCCTCTTCTTTCCTAGGACAGACAAATGCATTTTAGTAGCTACAAATTTGAAAGACCGCTCTTATTTTTAGCCAGTTTTAGCTTAGTCTGTCACTCAGTAACAGTACTAGGTGTTACTTGCAGGTCAGTATTTTCACCTGCTTGCTAAAAGATGCAGACAGAAAGCTTTTTGGGGACTCTATCGAGCTCTGGACCTCTTTTCTCTTTGCCAGTGGGTGATGGTTTATCCACGGCAGAGCAGTGGCACCTCAGTCCCAACTCTATCATCGTAAAATCGTTGGGAAATCTACTAGAAAACTCAGTTCAGAAATTTTTGTATTTTCTCACAGTAGTAAAAATACTGTGGGCAATAGAATACAGGTCTTTAAAGCAGCTACGTAGTTTTGTTTTGCTTTTAGCTGGTGAGAGGAGAAAAGAAAGGAAAAAAAACTTTTTATTTTCTGGCTGGTTAAAGAAACTTTAAGAACATCAGTGTTGGTGAAGTTTGATGAGGCATATATGGAGGATGGGTAACAAAAATTAAAACATGAACTGACAGAAAAGAAAATCTTAGGTTTAAACCAAGGAGATAACAGAGGAAAAAAGAAGTTATGAGAAGAGGAGCAACTCCCTTTTACTCCTGTCAGAGATTTTCAATACCTCCCAAATCAGGGTCTCAGTGAAGAAAAGAGCATAGTTTATCCAGGTCAGCCAGACTTCAAGGAGTCTCAAGGGCATTCTGACCTTCAGACAGGAGATGCTTTAGCAAGCCTGCTTTGCTCTCTGCCTGCAAAGGCCTGTGTTTAAACTGTGAGCAAAGCAACTGCTGGATAAAAACCACCTGTGCAAAGTTTTGGTATCTGTAAGGGTTTACTGGTGCTTCTCAAAAGCCTCCTAAAGAAATAAAATGTAAGAGGGAGGGCAGTTCAATTCCCAGATATCACTGGAGGCAACATGAGATGAGCACTTCTTGCCAAGATCCAAAATTCCTGACAGGCACCTGGGAATTCAGCTCAGGGAGTCACCAAGAGGTTAGATTTCATCACAGCAAGTGACCAGAAGTTATGTATGAATATTTTTTCAGATTTGAAGATGTGTTCAAAACTATGCAGGCTGCTTGCATGCAATTTCTTCTAATCTAATTCACTTTGCATCCCAAACATGCAGATCAGGAATGCAGCAATCTGGCACAAGCTGCTCATGAAAGGGAAGAGGACCCAGCTGCTCTTCATCATATTATACACTACTATCGCACTCTTTCCTGGCAAACTACTTCAGATTGTGGCAAATGTTGTGGGCAAATGCTTGAGGGACTGACCTTCATTTTATTTCAGTTTTAAATATTCTATCAACATTGCTCACTGAAGAAATCCCTCCTAGAAAAGTTTCATGTAAGTGTATAGAGATAATTTTTTAAACCATGTTTGTTTTGGCCTATCTCAGTCCCTCTGGAGTTACTCTGGCCAGAACTCTCAGTTTCTGAGAATCTCACAGACAGTGTTACAAAAGGGAGAGTTCTTCAAGCACACACTCTGATGCACTGTGGGAATGTTTTACGACATCTTTAAAGAACCTGAACTCTCTGGAACATTGAACATATAGAAATAGATTCCCCCTTTGAGTACCATCAAGTTTGTGAAATCTTTACACTGGATCAAAGAGGATCTTCTGAATAAATAAATGGAGCAAATTTGTCTGATAGAACAAATAATAGCTAGAGTGCTTATCACTTTACCTGGGCATTCCCCGTTCACATGTCTGAAAATTCTTCACTGATGAATAACATTAGGTCATTATTTAAACAAGAGTGCTATCTCTGTCCTCAAACAGTGATGGTCTTCTGTGTAGCAGACAGTGCAAAGAAACATGGTCCAAGAATACCTAAGAGAATGGAAAGAAAAAGGTAAAAGAAAAGAGTACTGGAGATACTGTTTCAATTAAGGTCTCTGAAGCAAGTGATGAAATGCCCCACAAATGTGAAGAAGTAAAAACTCGTCTTCAGAAAGGAGGTCACCCTGGTTTTAGAGTGCACTGAAAGACTCAGGTTACTTTTCTGAGAAGTCTATTTTGGCTTTACTATTAGGAGCACCCTGGATCATTTAGCCTTTCCATTGGCTTCTGCCAGGTTTTAATTACAGTTGCTGTACTAGGCTGTATGCAAAATACAACATACAACCACTTTATCTGGCAAAGATGAAACATAGGCGAGTAACATCTGTTTGAGCAGAAGGAAGACGCAATTTGCTGAGAGCTGCAAGTCAAATCTGTGACAGAGACAAGCTCAGAAGACAGGCATTCATCATGTCTAAGGACAAAGCTTTGGGATAGTGGTTACTTGCTGAATTACGGGAATAGAGGGATGACAAAATCTTTCCATTAAAACCAAATGCAATTTGTGATTTGATTATCCGGCTACAAAATCATCATCAATGCAAAATGCATCAAGCACTGGCACACTGGAAGGTAATGAGCAATAAACAGTGACGTGAGACATGCTTACATTAAGTCATCTGGATAATATGATAGATATCATAATTCATTGTCATACCACAAATAAACTGCAAAGCTGACTTCATTTATTACACCTGTAATGTCATCAGTCTCTTAAGTAGTCACTGCTGGTCAAAGGAAGTTTCCACTCACCTTGAGCATGTGCCATCCTCCAGATACCTGTACACTGAAATGGCCCCACTCTGCTCCCACAAGCACCCCAAATATATCCAGGAGGGGTCCATTGGTAATCTTAATGGCTCTGGCCAGTTACTGTAGTTTAAGTAACTCTTTCACATGTGTGGATGGACAACATAGCATCTGCATTTTCTTCACAAAAAGAACCAATTCTATATTCTCAAACCTCAGAGATATTCTTGTTTGATAGAGCACTTTATGAAAACAGCTTATCGTTTTATAAACAAGAAATCAAATGTTCTTAAGAAAAGAATCGCAATATTAAAAACAAAGCTGATTTTTAAACAAAGATAGGTGGAGAGAAAAAAATCAATTTGATGGATGAAGCCTTTATATGAAAGGCTAAAAAATACCCAGCATTTAAATCACGGGAAAAAAAAACCATGTTCAGAGGAGGCCTGAGAACTCAGGTAGTGTATCTTTGTGCTATAAGGACTGACTACACAGCATTTATGACAGATATTTCTCAAACTTTTTTTAAAAGCTTCTCCATCTTCAGGCAATCACTTTCCATATTTCACTAACCTTTCCTGAGCAGATATTTCCCAACATATTTTTCCACTGAACCTTCCTGCCTAAACATCTTTTTTAAGTGTAAACCCCTTAGTTCTTGTCCTAGAAACAGTGGATGCCTAACAACACCACATTGCCTTTTGTTCTGCAGTAACTTTTTACTTGTTTGAAGATTATAACCACGTTTTCCTTCACTCCTCAGAGAAAAGTGAACAGCTTTGCTTTGTCTGTCCTTCCTCATATTTTAAGTATACCTCTGATCATTTCCATGGCAGAGGAAGCTGTGATCTCCATCTGATCTCTGTATTTCTTAAAGTGCATAACAATGTGCACACTGGTCCAGGGAAGGGTTCAAAGGAAGGATCACTCCACCTCTGACGTACACCCTCCTCGGCCCTGCACCCATCACAATGCTGCTTTTCGCCCAGCAGCTGGGCACAGATTCTTACTAGGCATCTTACCTTTTAATTCACCCAACAAGAGAGCCTTCCCCCTGGAAAATACCACTTTTCCCTGCTGCTGATCACCGCTTCCAAGAAAGGATTAATGGTTGTAGCCATACCACACTACAACAGTAGAAGAGAGATTTGAAGGCTTTACGAGTGAGGTAGCTCATTCACAAAATCACTTACTTCTCACATGCTATCAGTGTAGGAGACAGGTTTTAGGCTTTGATCAGGAAATATTCATGTGCTAGAATCAGTGGGACTATAAACACATTTCCTTCTCTAGGTTTTGTCCATGCAGTTCTCTCTTTTCTGCATTCATTTTGGCTGCCCAGCTAAAAAGGAAAATTATCACTAATATGCATGCACAGAATAAGAAGCAACTATGTCACTGAAACTGTGACCATCCACACACACAAAAAAGTAAAAATGTGAAGAAAAAAAAGGAAAAGGAGAAAAGGCCTTTCTTATACAAGTCTAATTGAGAAACTCTCCCCGCAGTTGTGAAGGAACAGCTTATCAGCACTTAGTGTATCACCTGGGTGCAGAGAGACAATTCTTTTATGCACGTTGAAGGTGTCATATTAAAAAAGCAGTTAATGGCTCTTTACTACATCTCTCTACAAGTAGTTGAATTGTATTTCTGCTTTTGTTACAAGCAAAGGGAACAGTTCAGAAGTATTTTCCATATTAGATCTCTAGTGAAACCAGAAGAACTGCTCCTACAATCGTGCAAATCAGTAAACCCTTTCAGTTTTCAGACAGGCAAAAGCTCCAAGGAAGCCTTCGCAAAGAGACAGTAAGGTCTGGGGCTCTGCTGCACCTATTCTCTTGGCCATAACGAAAAGGTAAAGTCACCACATAAAATCTGAGAACAAAAAGAAAATACATGTCACTGGCAGGATTTACCCATCCTTTCATTTAACAATCATCTCTTTAAATGCTTAGCCACTGTCACAGAGTTCTTATTTTGAGCTCTTTGCAGATATTAACAATTGTGGTTGAGACTGTGGTAAGAAAGAAACAGAAAGCAGATCTGCGGAAGTAAGGAGAGCTCTCTCTCCAAAGCCTTTCATTATCAAATGATGCTTTCTGGTGAAGTGATCACCTCCGATTTGTTGAACCAGTGTCTTAATCTTGTACTTGGCACCAAGCAAAGAAACTACCAGCAATATTAACAGGGTTATCCAGGATTGGGGGTGGAAGTCCCTGTTGTTTAAAGCAAGAGTTAGACAGTATTACCACATGACCCCCTCACTCAGACTCTTTGAAGTGTTATGAAAACATTTTTAAAGCAATATTTGCCACAGGGTAGTCACTCATGTTATATCTGTCTTACCCCTCCTCTTTCCATCTGTGAGCACCTCATTACCAGTGGATAATACTGATGCTGTAATACCACTTTCCCTTGGGAATGAAATAATAATCATCTGTGTCATTTGAGAAGGATCCTGCTTGGGCCTCTATGTGCAGGAATGCACAATTATAAAGCATGACTAGCAAAAACATTTGATTTTGTTCTGTTCTTAGTTCAAGAAATACAGGTTGTTTCTAGTTAGGGGTTTTGAATACTCTTTTGTCTGCAAAAAGAGCAAATGCATCTGCCAATTAAGACTGAAAATAAACTAAAGATTTCAGTAAACGCAACAACAATAGTGTTGTTACCAATGTATTTCTATTTGTCCATAGACTATGATAAGTATTACTTTCATGAGTTTCATGATTCAGCTCTGTATTTTCTTCTTAGAATGTTACAAGGACTTGTGCTGTAATAGGTTTTATCAGAAAATGGCCTGTTCAAACCAGCTTGAGAAGTCAAGGGTAGGGTGAAAAGAGCACAAAAGGAAAGACTGCAAGTGCCAGCAAATGGAATGAAATCTTTGTACACCATGTACTCGTCTGTATTTTAAGGGAATTTCTCCAAGAATTCTTTCAGATTTGGTCTTGGCAAAGGTGATACCATTAGTGCAGAGAAGAAAGTAAAATATGGCTGAGATCTGCAGAGGCAAATAATGAGCCCCAATCCTGTCTAGGGAACTTTTGGAACCAGGAACTGTCTCCTTTGCCTGGAACACAACTGTCCTTCAAATTCTCTAAAAGTGGATCCTTGTGCATGGAACTTTTAAATCATGGAAGATTTAAGTTGAATTCTCCCCACTCTCCCAAGTTATTATTGAAGCCTCCATCGAGACTATTTAGACAAAAGAATAATGCTTTTGCAGAAGCCCAGCCTCAGGGCATCTTGTAGGTTGCAGGATTCACAGCCGTGCTGTGAGCTACCCATCAGCAAGACAAAACATTATCCAGTTCCAGCCACAGCAGAGCACCTCCATTACTCCACATCTGCTTTTTTAGGAAGGCATTGTCTGCTCCAAAATCTTACAATTGCTCTGGTTTTGTTTTGCGTTGGTTTTGAGATCAAAACTTCAGGGAAATGTAAAGGCAGCCTCCAAATACTAACACAACCTAAGCTTATATTCAAAATGGTGGTCCTCTTGTGCAAGAAAAGGGGATGTTTCAAGCAGTTCCCTGTCACAGCTCCATTTCCCAAAACTCAGACAAGACAGCCTTCAAAAGGCAGTGTCCAGCATGTCCAAGCCCTGCCTCCAGAAGAGAGAATGAAGGTCACCCCCTTGAGCCAAGAGATGGAGGATAATGGCAGAGTGGAACAATCTGAACCAAAGCTATTTTTAAACTTTATCATCAGGGGAGTTAAATCACTGCATTTAATGCTAGCTGTTGTCAAGATTAACTATAGTATCGTGGGAAAAAAAGGGCTAAAGTCACATAATAATTACATTCACTTTGATGTTTATTAAGAACAGCTACTCTTGTAAAATTATAATGCTGTATTCACAGATTAGAGCTCAAGTTCCATCAGCACTGTTGTAACATTTATTGAGATTAGTCATTTTGTTAACGACACATACAATTGGATTATGCTTTTTCAAAACACTTTACATACAGACCTTTTAACTTACAAGTATATGACCGAGTTGATCTTATACGTTGGTGTTAAATCTATCCACAATTACCCTCACTTTTTGTACAGGGGTACATGTACACACACTTTTTAGTTTTTGACAGATAAGTGTGCTTCTATATTTATGCAAGAGTCTGTTTGGAGGAGGTGAAAATCCCACTTTATTTGGAAACGACAGCAAGTATCAAAAAATAGATTTGTCCGCTGCATCTGGACTGGGCAAATTTGCCGAGAATGTGCACACAAGATAGAAATCAAAGAGTGAGATGTATGAAGAAAAAGTATTCTTCCACTTAAATCATCCATATAAAGAAGCATCTGGAGAAGGTGGTAAAAATAACTATTGCCTCGGTTTGCTTCTACTGGACCAGAACCTGAAGTGACCAGGTAAATTAGCTGTGCTCATTACATACTAACCCCTTCTGTCATCAAAGGTGGGTGTCTTCCAAGCCTTTGAATACTCATTACACAACATCCTGGAGAGGCAGCAATTGCTGTTATTATTCTTTTCTGGATGAAGACTGAAGCAGAGCAAAAGAAAGGGCCTAATCTAAATGAATAAATAAATAGCTACTTAGAGCAATTTAGGAGAAATGTGTGTATGCAAGTTTAAGCAAGTGATCCATAAGATCTCCACCCCACTGCTTAAACTGTAGGGTGTCCAAGTTCTCATCAGTCAAATGAGGCTCAGGCTCTCATGCATTTTTTGAGCACTTTCAAACTCAGCCTGTGGACTGGGTTAAGCTTAGCCCAAAACACAGTGGTCGCAAGCACAGAACGGGATACCAAGCTCAACCACTTTTCCCATTCTTGCCAAGTACAGACACAGCACTCTCACCTACCACCTCCTGCCTTAAAAATTGCACTACGGGGAAGAGAAAGGCAGAGATGAATTTTTACTTTGGAGCTGGGCTGAAAGAAAGAATACAATATTCAGGGTAAGTACGAGGCCAAAGAAGTGGACAGCTGTCCAGTACTGAGACCTGAGTTCATGTTTGTGTGTCCTGTTCTGGTTAATACAAGATGTATAAAGGACAAATTTTAAAAGCTGCATCTGAGATGAACAGTTAGATACACTGTTCTGGACTGTTTTCCAGAAATAGCTTTTTTTAAGCTGAATTCAGGTATCTCCACCAACTTCTCCTTGTGTCAGAATCATAACATTTAGAAAAAGAATTAATAGGAATGCAAGGCTGAGGGTGGCTCTGGTGAAGTAAGAAAACAGAAGGGTGACTAATATCTATGCAATTCCCAGTCCAAAGCTCCCAGCTGGTGAGAAAATCATATTCTGCAACGTAGCCAGAGATGCAGGGTAATGAAGGATTACAATATTACTGATTCGTAGATAATGCTGATGAGGAAAAGCAAAGGTTTTCTAATCACTACAAGCAAAACTTTTCAATCTTCTAATAAATAATACTAGAAAAAGACAAAAAGGGGATTTTATTTTTGGCTTTTGTACTTGCTCACCTCTAATTAATGGCATCTCAATTGGTCTCTTTAGGAGAGCAGGAAGTCAGGCATCAAATCTGATTACATATCCAGCCTGGGATTAATTCATCAGCAAGTCACAATAGAGCAATGGGGCAACACAAAGCAAATTGTCTGTCATACCTCACCCATCACAGTGGAAATTTTACTGTTTAGAGCTGCCAGTTTGTAAGCACCACATTCAGGATACATCTTCATTTTTTTAAAAATCCCAGTCCTAATGGCCATCCAGCTGCAACAGCTATACCGACAGATGAGCACTGTTTACATTCCTCCAGGAGAATGAGATAATACAAGAATGTAAAAAATTCAGCCAAATCTTCTGAAGAGAATTCCCTCCTTTACAAAACATTTGAATTCTGAGCAATGGGATTTTCCATAACTGGACAGCGCTGTTTTCCAGTTTCCACACTTTCAAGCAACCTATTGGCTGGTCTTGCACAAGCATAAACACAGGGGTACATTTCTTTAAAAGACATCATTTTAGCCAGATACTTTGTTAATCTCCTATTCAGTTTCCTGGGCAGCAACTCTGAGGAATAATAGATGAGTTGGAAAAACACTTCTGTTTTGACATGAAAGACTTGTGATTTTTTTCCAACTGAACTAAGATTGTGAGTACAGTAGTTTTCTCACAATACAGTACCTTGTTTTAAAAAAAAAATACCATATTTCCCTTTGACCTCATCTCTTCAGCTTGTACTTCAAAAGAATGCTCATATTATTATACATTGTGTTGATATTCTGGTTGAAATCATAAATGTTTGGGAACAGAGGCACAGTAAGAATGATACTCCAAAGGAAAACACTTTATTTTAGTTTCTAATACATATTCAATATAAGCACTTATATATGAGGCATTTCTCTTTTTTCCATTGTTTTTCTTTTCTTTTTTTAATGTGATAATATTAAAAGTTGGAAAAACAGAACAAGGATGAGAAATTGTTTCTGTAGATTAACACATTCTTACATAAGATTTAAATTCTTCCCTCGCAGCTTTGACTTCAGTGGAAGTTAGATCTGGGATTCGATGTACATCCTATACTCCCAGCAGAAGAGTACAAAAATTGAAATGCACAATCCAAAAAAAATTTAAGTACTGCCTATCCTACATATATTCATCTCAGAGATGAATATCTACCAGCCTACACAAGAACAATTAAATCTAAATTCCTAAACGGAGATCATATGGTAGAGGAGATTACAAACATAATATGGGTCATTTCATCTCTAGTTTGCTGTTTCATGTAGGATCCAAGCAAGTACAGAACAAAAAGAAATCATTAGCAGCAGACATCTGCTGGTAGATAAATGAGCTGATCTCAGTCCAGCTTTTTCTGGACACACAGACAAACTGGGATAGAGGAGAGGTGAGGAAGGGAATGGTTACAGGTGAAGCACCAGATAATGCATATAGCTACAAAAGTTCCCGTCTCTCAGAGAAAAGTCTAGAACTTTCCCATCTCTTGATCCCTAGTGGCCTCACCAGAAGCTGACAGGCAAAACACCATGGGAACAACTGCAGCACTTTAGTGGGGATTTCAGTTTCTAATGCTTTATGTGTTTATTTATGAGCAAGTCTATCTTTAAAAAGGAATTTGAAAGTTACATAATAAATAGATTTTTTTATATTAGAAAGGAAGACAGAAATAATTCTGTTTAAGTGCACATGTTGTTTTACAAGAAGCCAGGCTTACAGACACTTCATCAAGACTGTCATCGCGCATCATGGCACTGTTTTACATCTAATGGAAGAAAGGAAGGTTTTGCTCTTTAAATCTAGGCTCTGCCACAAATAGGCATGACTTAGGTAAGAGCCAGTTTCAACTCTCATTGCTAGGCCAGTGAGCTACAGCCAAGAACAAAAGATATGACATGCCGGGGAAGGCAGATATTCCTTGAACAAGTCAGAATTACTAAGTACTTCTCAAGAGAGCCCCTTTCCCAGGAATGTGGATGAATGCCTTCAGGTTTTGCTGACAGCAAATTAGTCCGCATGCACACGTGAGGCTACAGCAATACACTACTAAAAGCAACAGATCTCAATGAGAGCTAAAATCACAAACCCTTAAAGTGAGAGAAGTATACAGTGGAATGAGATGCTCTATATTGTAAGCTGCTTTTCCTTTCTTCCACTTAGGTTTTCTTAAATGTTCATTCAGATTTCTAGGTTGCTAGATTGTCTTTAAATGTCAGAGACCAGTCAAAGAACACAATCTACAGTTCAAGTATTCCTTTTGCCTTTTCCCAAATAATAGCATCCAAGTAATCAAAGCCACACAGCATGGTTGTAAAGTCCAGGCAGAAACAAACATAAGAACAGCAAGAATAGCAAAGAGTTAACATCAGCCAATAGCAAGCCATTGTTTCCTTTTTAGGAATAATTATTTGAACTAAAAATTCAGGCAAGTTCTGTGAAAACATCTGTTCAAGAACCTCAGTATAAATTAAGTCATCTCAGTATATACAAAGAATGAATAAAATTACTCCACAAATAAGCCAAATACTCTTTATTGGTTACAAATATTTAGTCAGTTCCATTCCAATTCTTAAACAAGGAGAACAGATCCAGAGCTTGGAGAAGTCACAAATATGTTCCTTAAAATATTGCTGTTAAAGAGAGGATGCAGGAACATTACGACTGAAAAGTTAGAGTTTATTGTTCAGTTTTAATTAGAATTTAGGCTGATGAAATGCATACAAATAAGCCACATGTAAACTAAAGAAGATAATCATAAGTCATGCATAACAGATTTTTATGGCTTTATTCTTCATCCCTCCAGTTTAATAAACTGCTGGTCATGTTCCACAGCGGTGCAGAGGTTCTTCAAGGACACAGCACAGGACAGTGATTTGTCATAAAAATAATATTTTATTAATAACATAAATAGTAAAAAACACCATTGTTTTTGTATCTGAAACAAGTTAGAAGAATGAATTATTCCTCCATTTCACCCCAAAGGAAAGCCTTAGATATAAGACGTTGTGGTGGGCACTGTTACAATTTGTTACAAGCTAAGTCAAGTTTAAAACCACTGTGTAGACAATAGCTCAGTTGTCTTAATATTAATCAGGCTTCTTCCTTTTAAAACAGTTCTCATTCTGTTTTCTGTTTGTTTGTTCCTTTGCTATGCTAATAAACACTCCAATTGCAGTTCAGAACACTCAACTTGATAATGTTACGAACTATAAATGAAGTTGATGTTATATAAAACTTGTCAGATAGGAAGATTTGGTTGTCATAATAGGCATTGCCTACCACACACTCTGCTTGTTTGCATCAAAAGGAATTGGTTCATTTTGATTTTTTTTTTTTTTTTTCTGAATAGCAACATTCCTTAACACTTAGCACTGTACGATTTGTAGGAGTGAAATAGCACAACATAGGGATTGATAGAAGACTGACTGCTCAATCCAAGTCTCATTTTCATTTATTTCTCTAATTATCCTCAGCTGAAATGACCCAGTCACTATTTTTAGCTGTTTTGGGCTGTTCTGTCAGCAGCTGATCTAGCAGACAAAGAGCAGAACTGAGGAGCATGAGGAGACCAGAACCGCTGCCTGCTCCACAGAAAGGGCTTGCAAAGCTATTTCTATATTTTAACCTTTTTCCTACCTTCTGATCAGCAGCTTTTTCTGCACAAATTGTTGGTGTGTTCTCTTTCTTGAAGATATCTACAAACTATAGCCACAAGATGGGTTAGAGAGGCTTGGAAAACCACTACCCCTGAAGGAGCAGTTTGCGGAGCAGCGGGAGAAGGTTTGGGAACGTGCTTCCCTAGAAATGGGCTATGCCCTTCTGGCCCTCTACCCTCTGCCTGCATGGGCCTGTAAGCTCCCTTTATGCCAAGACCAGTACTTGTGGTGAACTAGACCTGACCTGGCAGAAGGAAAACCCAAGGCATATAACTATGATCAGTATAGAAAAGCTGAAAACAAGAGTCTGAACATAGTGCAAGGAGGGAATGCAGGACCATGTCTCCCAGCAGACGCAGCCTTGATTCAGCCTTAACCTCATCCTTGGGTGAAATAGGCCAAGAATATGTCTGGGATGTAACCACGAGTAGGAAAGTGTACAGGCTTGGCTGAGATGCAAAAGTCATTTTGCCATGTGGCTCCACAAAGAGGTCACAGAAACTGTGCAGCCCCAGCTGACAGACTGCATCAGCCTGGCCAAGTCCAGGGTGGGGAAAGTGGCCGGGCAACAGCCAGTGAGCCAGGTGCTGTCCATGTTCCCCGGTGTAAGCGGGCTGTTGATCTGATCAGAGTTTAGGTTATTTATACCAACAAAGAGCTTCTCCTGTCACTGCTGTATTCTATAACCAGCTATGCCTCTTCTGTTGGCCAGCAATGTCTCGCACAGCATTGGACTGGCACTGCTCCCAAATAACTCGACTCCAGTTTCACATTCCTCACCTCCACATTCACACTGCCCAGCGGCTTATTTTACAGATTCCCGGGCCTCAAGAGGCTGCTATCATGTTCCTCCACCCTGACCACAGCCCTGCTTCCCTGTCCCTTCTCAATAGGGCCTTTGTTGGCTGCCACGTGGGGGTCAGTGGTGGCACCTGGGAGCACCTCTTGCCAGCAGACCTGGTGCCTGCCTCCCCAGGCCCCCTTCTGAGAGCCACCAGTGACACAGCGTGCAGCTGCTCCAGTCACACGCTGGACAGGACTGGTGTGTATTTCTGCTCCACATAGGGCCCTCAGCAATAGGAGAAACAAAATGCAAGGCACTGTACACAGCCAGCAAAGCAAAGCACCCACTCCTTTCTCCACCTATGATGTGTTTTCACTGCAGTCCTGCACATTTCAAGGAGGAAATTAATCCTCCAGAACAATGTATTTCATTCCTTCAGGATGATCTGGCTGGAGGAGAATTCCTTTAATCCTAGTCCATCTGCCCACTTCTGTTAAAAAAAAAA
Source organism: Cnemophilus loriae (assembly GCA_013397755.1). Taxonomy (NCBI): domain Eukaryota; kingdom Metazoa; phylum Chordata; class Aves; order Passeriformes; family Corvidae; genus Cnemophilus; species Cnemophilus loriae. The sequence goes on from VZTF01008205.1 coordinate 221,380, forward strand.
AAATTTCCATTAATCTCACAAAACTGCAAATCCAAGATTACATTGAATTAAGCCTGTAATATAGCTTGCCACGACCAAATTACATGACAGGCCCATAGTGAAAGTGACAGGTATTAAGACCTTTCCCAGTTGTTTCCTGATTACAGGACAGGTAAATTAGAAAGGCAGTTCTGTCAACGCATGTTTCCAAAAGACAGCGCTTCTATCCATCAAGTACTGTAACGAAGCCCCAGCCATTCATTAGTGTTACTGCAGGCTCCTAGGATGTGAATCAGTAACAGGAGCCCTGGGTTGATCTGGGCCCAAATTCTGAGCTGCCCCCAGTTCTGGAGGCAATACAGAGAACTTTGTCTTTGCAGAACACACAACTTGCTCTTGCCCCTCATTCAGAACGCCCGGTGATGGTGCAGAGCCGCCTGTTTCTCTAATTACTGCTTGCGAGCGCAGGTCACACATCAAGGGACAGACCTATGGAGGACTGAAAGCAACAACTGAGTACAATAGGGTTGAGCCCATCGTGAATAGAGACCTAATAGGTAAATATTTGTGTACCTGTACCTTTCTTAAGGGCTGTATTCAGTTTGCTCTTCAAAGAGCGTGTTGAAAGAGTGCCGCCTACCCTCTATTTATTCCCATTAGAGGCTACTATTACCCCTTTGGCCCAGAGGCCTTAGCTAGTGTTCAGATTGTTTTTCTTGAGGAAACTGAAGATTGTATTGTGTACAAACAGGGTAGCAACCCTGTTTATTTACTGAAAATGGGCATTAAATTGTATTTCTCTTAATACAATCATCAAACAGCAAGAAGGAATTTCTTTGCTCTTTATTCCAAGTCTTTTATTCACCAGCCAGAACTTCACCCGAAAAGCGCGACCTTTTTCCTAGTTATTTTTTTCCCCTTCTAGGGCCCCATTACTGAAGCTCATTTGACCGTTCTTGGCTTTCTCCAATGGTCTCTGCCTCCTTTTGTGGTATCCCAGCTGCACTGCCTACACACAGTTTTATCCAGCTCACACCCAGACATACCCCATTCCTTGCTTTCATCCTCTTCTAAAACCCTTTCAGTGATCTATCCTATCTCCCAGATGGCCTTGAATGGATTGTGCCACAGCCATCAGCCTCTGCCTTTTCAGGATTTTTGCATTTGTTTAAAGGCAAAGGTGGCTTTTAAAATCATCAGCTTCCAGGAGACTTCAGACAGCTTCCTCCCCAATGATACACTCATTTCCACAAAGACTCTGGATTACATCACAGAGAGAAGCTCCTACCCTTGCCTCCACATGCTGTGTGACAGTCACACCATATGGTGGCTTTGGCCAGTTGAAGCCAAGGACAGCAAGGCTCCTAGTTTCTGGGCACTGCTTCATCTTCCCTCCTGATACAAGTGAAAAAGAGAAGCCCGCAGCACCTGCAGAGCGTGTTCTTGTCACTGCAACACCATGGAGGCAGGGAACCCAGGTACTTCAGTCCCTTGGCTTCCCAAGGACCCCATAACTGGAACAGCTTCACCGTGGCATCATCAGTCAGCTATTGATATCAGACAGCACTGATTTAAAACTGCTCCAGGACTGTAAATGTTGTATTATCAAGGAAATGAGATAAGAAACCAAATTCCTTTCAGAACAGCTTGACTATATGTCAAAATCAAATTGCATTCAGTTTAGTCATAGATTTTTACTGTCAGTAGGAAAGTCTAAGATGAGAGTTAATGCTGGGTTTCCTGTGTTCTGAAGAGAGAGCTTCCCTCAATTTCAGTCCTCAGGTTACCAATAAATTACAATTCTTGGGAAGCCTGCAGAAACTCTTCCTCTAAGTAGAATCAAAATGACACATTTTTATTGATAGAAGGGAAAGAAAAATTAAAGAAAACACCAGATTGTCAATACAAAACTAGATCTCTGCATCAACTTATTCATTACCTTTAAGTACTGACACCAAAAAATATGTTACAGGGGAAAAAAGATATACAACAGTGATGTAAGGGTCCTGTTATCCACTGAAGTTATTGTAAGCATGGAGAACTGTAGATTTCTTCATAGCCTGAGGTTTTTTTCTGCACTTGTTGCTACTGTCTGTCAAGATACGGCTACATGTCAGTTGCCTACCTGAAATTTCACATGAATTGCTGAATCTTGCTATCCATTATTTTCTAAAATGCAGAATGGCAATGAACTTCACTCTCTAATGGAAGAAGAAGTTGCTGCTCGATTATCCATGCTGAATTCAGCTGCCTGGAAACCATGTAACTTACGATAACTTATGATTAAACAAACTATAAGTATTTCTGCTCACCCTCGCTCAACATATTGCTCCTTTTAGGGCAACATCTAGGCAGAGTTCCATTAATTAAAGCTTTTCCCCTCAGATATACTTCACTTCTGTATTTGTTTCATTTCACACTTTGTTTTATGCTTTCTCAGGCTGTAGTACTTCTGTTCAGACCCCAAACCATGCAGTGTAGGGAGCATACCTAATGAAGGCAGAATTCCAGGGATATTCTGAGAAACGGGGAAAAAAGCATAGTACCTTGGTGGTTTCTGTTATTGTCTGGACTTGATTTGAAAATGAAGTTGCAATCTTTTGATCATATATACTGTAAAATATTATTGTACAGCCATAAATACTGTTTCCTGCCTTAAGAAAAATTATGGGCTATTTTCCAGATGCATTGTAGCATAATGGGCATGACATCAAAAGATAAGATCAATGAGTACAGAAAAAACATTTATTTTTTTTTTTTTCAATAAGTTAAATAACTTGACAAGTTTGAATGGGACTGTGAACACATCTAAGGTAAGATTTTAATACAAAAGTGGCCAACGCTCTGTACAGGAATTTGTTCCTTTAACGGATGCACTATCAGATGTGTGAAATATCCCAATTTTGACAGAAAAGAATGGACTAAATCCTCATCTCAGTTACTGACTGGCTTCAGTTCCCGTGGGATGGAATTTGGTGTGGTGAATTTAACAGGAAACAATAGACCAAGCAGTTTCATTGCCTGTAAAAATTAAACACTGTACTTTCATAACTTGGGAGTTATGTAAGGAATATCTCAGAGGCACAGTTGTAAGAGCTCCACACTCTGCAAGCACACTTTGAAGGATAAGGCCAAATGATAATTGCCTGCAGAACTTGGGAAGTATACAGATCTCAAATAATTACAACCCCCAGAGCATGACAATCCCCAACTGCATGAGCAGTTTGGAAGTGGTTTAATGCACTTTTGGAGAGAAGATATGGGGGGAGAGGGAGCAGGGAAGGGAGGAGGCCTTTGCACAGCCAAGTTTAATCATTCTTGCTCTATGTGCACATGCTTGTCCTTAAGTAGTTAAGCACCTTGTTCCCCTGAAAGTCCCTAAGAGTAGAAGTAGGCCACATATACCCATACCACTCACATGCAGAAGATTAAATGTACCCCAGCATTTTCAGGAGCAGAAATTCAGTTTCAACCACCTTCAACCTCACTGGATTAGCTGCTTTTCCATCAGTAAAAATATGTACACTTCGGTCATGCAGGACAGTGAAAATTTCATACACGCCCTTCTGTGTGTACATTGGCTAAAGAGGATCTCAGCCCAGAGTGCTGTATCCTATTTATAACTAGCTCCTTTTAAATTTAATAAAATACATATATTTGAAAAAAATTATGAAAACCTTCATCCAGCTGGGAGAGGAGCTGTCATGGCTGGTGAAGACTGGGAACAGCATATAGAAAGAAAAATTCTTAGCAGCCCAGTCTTCATCTTTGTCTTGCTTGTTAATTCTTCCCAGACAATTGAGACACCAGGCCTGTGGCTTTTGGGCCACCTGTGTTCTACTTCATGTTTCCCCTAGGTTCAGAGCTAAGTTGCTCATGACTGGAAAGTGGTAGTGGAAGAAAACTGTAAAGTCGGATTTTGAAGAAGGACTTGAAGAATGCAAGCAGAAATCAGAACAAACTGGAAGGGAGCTGTCAGAAGTGGAAAGAAACACAAAAGCAAAGAGAAGATTTCTGTCTGCAAGCCCTGCGTCCCAGGTGAGGCAGATTTGTAGCGCAAGGGTGTCACTGCTCAAGGTTCCAACAGGCACACCATGTGCAACTGTGGATTTCCTTCAGAAGAGCTCTAGCCTGACCCTGTGTACCACTAGGTGTGCTCCTCGAGAACATCGACAGGATTAGCTTCATGCGAAAGAAATTCTGTCAAGCTATATAGTCCAAGACTTTCAGCTCAGTTGGAGGACAGTTCAATTGCATCTGCCAGTGGTGATGATGCAAGTGTTTTCTGCAAAAAACTTTTCTGTTCCAAGCTTGCTGGACATGCTCTGGGAAACATGACACTGCAAAGACAGGGTAACCAGACAAAAAGAGATTTGCTGGAATTTTGAGCAGGGAAGAGGTCTTTGAACTCCTTGTGGTTATAAATTAGGAACTCATGCAGACCGTGAAATAAACTCATGGCCCTGCTAGCCCATGTCGTACAACTAGGTATGCAGCCTGTGGTCTCAGTATTCCTATACCCCCATGCTCTCTGGATGTGAAGGAAGTTTTGAAGTTGGCCTCGTATGTACGGTTTGACTTCTGTCTCACAGACCTCATATCAGAGCTCTTTAGATGCACTTAAATACCAAATCAAGGTGCCAGTCTTCAGTGCAGGGACTACATAAGCTTCTAGGGTTGACCTCTAGCGCTGGACAGCATTTCCATATATTCTTATACAGAAATACCTTTTTAGCCTAAAATAAAATCACTGAGCTGATTCTGTGTGTTGTCATTTAAGGTAATGCAAGAAGTAACTTGAGACATTTCCTGGAGAAGTAGTCTGTCTTCTTATGTTGATCTCTGCAGGGCTGGCACCACAGTAAAATCAAGTTTTGGTAAAACGTTTCACCCATCTTTTTACATCCATATTTTCTGACCTCTGATCTCAGAGGCAGAAGCCTGCTATTTCCAAGGCTTACTCTACTGTGGCTGTTCAACACATACTGAGGAGACAGAGTCAGAGTCCATCGCACCAACAGAGCACCACTGCTGGATTCCTGTAAGACCGAGTGTAACTGGGACTATGAGACAGCAAGGAGGGAAATGAAAAATGGAAGATAAGCCTTCTGCATCCTCCTGCATTCATACTGTGATTAATGCAGGAAGCATGATCGGTGAATATAGGCTGTCTTTTCAGGCCATCATCAATGCCACACTCATGGCCTGTGGAAGAGTAAAGCCCCAGCTCAAGACCAGCCAGAGTGCCTGCTGGGGCATGCAGGACCCTACATGTCTGCCAGGCTCAAATGAAAATGGCAACAACTTAAGTCCTCCAGGCCACTTTTAGCGAGCAAGGTAGATATCTATGTAATATCTAATTAAAATAATTAAGCTTTAAGAGTAAATTACTATGTAATAATTCATTTCCTGCAAGAGATGTAGCCTCTGTTCCTCTTCCCATTTAATTCATTTGTCTATCTGCTTTTCTGCCTGTGCTTAGCAACAGAGGTCAGTCCTTGACTCCACTACATCAATGGGCATTTCCCATTGGCTTTCAGAGAACTTGTGGTCTTCCTGTCTTTATCAAAAGAAAGAAAGCATAAAGACTCCAGTAACAGATAAAGATATTAATTAGTCATAAGGCTAGACTATTTACTAATGCAAATAAGCTGTTGTTCTGGAGATACAAATCCATCTAGAATTATTCAGAGGCGGTTTCTGAGAAAACCCACTCCATCAATACCAATGGGCAGAGGTGCAGAAAATCGGTTGCTATTTGTGATCACAAGTTTGAAACATAACACAAGCTGCAACATGCAAACAGGCAAGTGCAGCCCAAAGTGTTATATCAGTGCTTGTCCCACATGCAAAGTGGCAGTCAGTTATCATCCTGCAGTGCCAAGCCGTGTCTAAGGTGTGGCTCTTCCTGAATTTCAGAACATGAACAAAATAGTGACCATATACAGTGGCAGGATCCTCCTTGGCTACCAAACACCATCCTGTTCCAAAACACATGATTTTGTTTCCCCCAACCTGCAGGCTCATTCATCACCATATCATTCCAGTTTCATGCTGTTATAACTCTGTTAGCACCAGGTCCATAGAAACTCTGATCGCCTGCTGATACCGAAAGAAAGCACACATCTTTCCAGTAACGTAAAATCAAGTTTTGTTCTGCAGTTTTTTCCAAACAAGCTGTTCCACTGAATTCAAGTGCATGACAGCTCTGTAAATTAAGGGCCACTTGGCAGCAGAGTCCTAGAAAAGTTAAATAAAATACAGTATTAAAAGTCAAAACTTGTTTCTATAAAGCAGCTTTTTAAAATTCCTTTCTTCTACATTATTTAACTCTTGATATTTTTACATGTATTTGTTACACTTTTCTTTTGCAAACACCATAACAGGGAAAGAAGAAAAAAAATGGAAAAGAAAGTCAATTTCCTTATTAGACTATTTGTTTAATATTCTAATCCAGGATATTCTACTACCACACTCAAGAGGAATACTCATTAATTTTAAAATCAATAAAAGAAGAGTTGTCTTGTGGGGTTGCATTTAGCCGTTTCAGCTGAAAGCAACAAAAGAACAGCTAAAAACAGCTGAACCCAGTAGAATGTAAATAAGAGATCCTTGCCAAATCTTTCCTGGTTACAAAATGCTCTACCAATTTTAAAGATTCCATTGCGATACCTTTGTACTTTATTTATAAGGCTTTCAACAAGCCACTCCCTTTCCATATTTGTTTGAGCTTATGCCAATATTCCCATGATTATTGCAGAACAAATCTAGGTGAAAGGCTGATCCTCTTTCACACCAACACTCATCTGAATTCTTCTCCTTTTCCTGAAGACATATTTTTAAATCAGCAACTGAAATCTTAGACGAATTCAAGCAAAATATTTGAAGTTCTGCTGAAGTTTTTATTTCTTCAGAAACAGTGTTTTCACAAAGCACTTTAACTGCACACTGTATCTCAAAGACCTTGTTCTAAAGAGCTTCTGTGAAGATTCCAAATGAGGAAAGACTTTTCTTGCTTTTCTCATTTCTACAGTGGACTGAGAATCCTTTGAATCAGAGTAAAGAGACCGATTATTTGGCTATCTTTTTGCTCCATCGGTGATATCTATGCAGCACTGGATGCACTGCCAAAGTCCTGCCTGAACATATTCCAGGCTGAGTTGTGCAGGACTTAGGAGGGGTTCTCTGAATGCCGTCTCTCCTCTGCACCTCCTCTGGGAAAGCACAAATGCGTTCCCAGGGTGTTACACAACTTTGCCGCAGGTAAAGCATGAGGTACCGAGTGGGAACGGTAATTAGAAAAAATTCGAAACTGAGTGACCTTCCCTCAGCACTGACATGCCACATAGTACTAGTTCTGTCCTGACATGTGAGGCACTTCTCTTCTGTATCTAATCCAGGAATCACTTTACATTTCATGAATCTACATGCAATGTGAGTCAGATATAAACAGAATTGCCCAACCCTTTAAAAAATTCCATTACACTTACTCTTCCTGCCAATTCAAGTGAAAGTTTTAGGCAGAGCAGGTGGCCTACAACTCGCTAACCTTTTTCCTCTGGCATGAGAGGCTGAGATGAGACAGTGGGGATCACTATCCACATGCAGACATCACCAGCCACAGTTGCTCAGCCCAGTCCTGCCAAGAGCCCTTTTCAGGTCTGACACACTCCACTCTCTAGCTGGCATGGTCCTTTTTAAGCGCCAGTCTCACTGAGACTCACCAAGGATGTGTTTCAGGTGTCTCTTTGCTCCTTGCTCTCGTGGCACACGGCTGGACAGACAGCTACAGAGTTGAGGAGCTTCCCTTGCTGGATTACACTGCTCCAACACATACCCATCTGGAGCTATGTGGCTTAAAAAATGAGCAAATCCCTACAATCATGAAGTATACCTTCTTTTTTCTTTCTCTTTTCCTTTTCTTTTTTTTCCAAATCTCATAATATTTCCCACCCACCTTAGACCTCCACTGAAATGAAATGAAGTTATTTGATAGGCATCTCCTCTTCTACCACAAAAAAAAGAAACTGGAGGGGGGATTTACAGAGACAGCCTTGCAGTTACCTCACAGGTTCACAGACAAGCTGAAAGAAAACAGGAATGTTTTATTTGAGAAAACACATGATAAAATACATTGTTTTCAAGTCCTTGATACTGAACTGTGAAAGAGGCATATATTCACTTGCCCTGTACTGCACAAGCTGCTGGCACAAAAGATAACCGTGGGTTTCTAACCAGAAGATGAGAGAAGGCTAGCTGATATATACCAGAGAGTTGAATTTAAAATGAAGAAAGTTCAGAAAAGTTAAAATAAAAGAAAATTAAATTTAAAATTAGATGTGTTTAGAAAAAATAGGCTCATAGGGTTAGAAAAATACAGCTTTGCCCTCCACCTAGTTCCTTCCTGGAGTGCTTGCTTGCTGTCTGGTTACTGCCCTCCTCTCCCACTATAAAACAAACCAAAAAAATCTTTATCTGCAGCCTCACTTCAGTGACTCACACCAAAAACATACCCTTTTACTTCCCTGAACTTCTGAGGAATTTAGAAGTGCAATCCTCAAAGCCCCAAGGGAAGTTTGGCATTTCATAATAGCCCAGGAGCCCCACCTGAGGTATGAAGAATGCTTTGAAAACATGCCTGTGATTAATTAATTAACATATTGGCACATAACTAGCTTTATAAACTTCCACCTAATGTTTCAGCTTAGAGCTGCCCGTGCCTGTCACAGACACTGTGTGGACTGATGCCATTATCTTGTAAAGAATAATGCATTTTACGTCTAAGTAAACACAACAATGTAACATAGATACAGCAGCTTGAATTAAGGATTAATTACAGTGATTCGTAGTGCTTAAAGAGTAGGCAGTTTACAAAGCAAGGAAGCAATTACTTTTAAAGACAGGGTTTTTTTGCTTCAACATTTCTGAGTGGTTGCATCATTCTTACTCCTGACAACAAAGGCAAGATCAGCACAATCGAAAACAGCCTCACCTGTGAGAGTCTCAGCTCAGCCCTCAACATCTATCTGCTCTCCCAAGAGCAGTGCAGGCTTGCTCTCCCCACATAAGTCTGGAACCCTCCATGCTTAGTTCCTTGGGTAGGTGGGTTATGGTTGGTGGCCTAACCTGTACCCAGGATGAAGTGCCCAGTGGGCACCAATGGCACGGAGCAGCGAGGTGATGGATAATTATCCCAGCAGCCTTATGTGCCATGCAACTTTGTGGATGGCATGATTCAGGTAGTCCTGAGATTTGGGCCCTGTGCACTCTTTCCTATCAGCTGAGGAGCTCAGCTGCATTGTTTAATTTCTAGAAGAAGATATTTGCTCAAAAAGGGGGAGTTATATTAAACCTTCCTTGAAGTGTTAACTAAATTAGTCAGTTAATCAGGGTATTTTTGAATATTTCTGATTATTTGGGTAAGCATAAAACCCACATAAGCATAGCAAAATACAATCAAAATACAAATCCTCTTTCCCCACTTTCAGCTACTGGAACAACTTGTTTGTTGCATATGAGAGGGTCTTAGGCAAGTACAAACTCAAAGGAAAGAGTTTTCTATTTAGTCCTGAGAGTAAGGAGGTTCACGACCATCCATACACCCTGGGAACACATTTCACCATGCAGCTATAACTGTCTCCTTTGCTTGAGGCTTCCCCGTGTTGGCTGACAGCTTTTTTACTGCAAGAGGACTGAGAGCAGAGGAGCACTTCATCAAAGGCAGTGCTGGCACAACTGCTACTAGGTATCCAGGCAGGATTTTGGGGCTATTTTCCATCAGCTTGGAAGGGCAGGGTCACTCATCAATAGATGGTTCTGACTGCTAGTAGGGTCTGTCAACTCCAAGTCCTTGAAGAAGAATTCATGCAAACTTGAGAGCAGTTGTTCCTTTTCTTTATTTTCTAATTTGTGTACTGCTCTTTGCTTTGGTTTGACTGTAGGCAGCAAACCTCCTGAAAGACTAGGAAGCTCTAAAAAGTTGGAGGTCGTTTGCAAATGTCCCATGAATCAGTGGAAAGCTCATTTGTATTTAGTTTCCTAGGTTAAATCATGGAAGAAAGTAGCAAGCAGCAGAGGATTCCCTTTTGGAAATGATGTGAAATCTAGATCTTGCAATCACGTTCATCAAAGGCGGTTGCTCTTCTAGTGATGAGTGAGATGCCAGATGAATTGGATTAGAGTTCACAAATAAAACCATGAGATAAAAAATTCTGATGAAAAACAAGCAAGTGGGCTTCAGTTTAGGTAAAAAAATACCTATAGGAAATAACTACTAAATCCTTTGAGAAAGAGCAGCCTTACTAGAAAAGACTGAGTTGATACTGAATGTCAAAATGTTTATAAGCCTGAAAACTTATAATTCTGCACTGTTGGTACAGAACTAGGATATGCTGATATTTCTCGTATATCTGGAGATATCTGAGATCTGGGCACCTCCATACCAGAATGACAGCCACAAACTGGAAGGAATTCAGCAAAGTGCAACAGTGGAGATAAAAAGGATAGAGAGTCTGATGTAAGCTGAAGAAAGAAAAGTGGAAGTATGAATACTAATCTATCCTACTCATTGTATTACTAAAGAAATACAAGCATTGTGTAATCAGTAGTCTCATCTGGAGGTGGAAATTAGGAACTTGATTTGTTTCAAATCCGTTGTTGCTGTGTTTGTTCTCCACTTTTTTTACATACTAGTGTAATTTTTTTTCTCTAGAATAACATCATCATAATACGGTGAATTGCTTCCCCAAAAGATTTTGCTCTCTCTCTAGATATACGTATAAAGTAGCCAAGAAATAAGAGTGGAATTTTTTTTCCTTCTGATTAAGCATCTGTCATTTCCACTTTTCTCTCTTCTCCAGTTTCCAAAGTGTGTATTACTATGTTTTCTCTCAGCAGCAAAAGCATTACAACCACAGCCAATGTCATGGGTGCTGAAGACTCAAGCATGTCCTACACAAGTGAGTCTTGACCCAACAACTCATCGTGGACCATGAGAATAACCCCACACCACTGCAGGTGGTCAAGTTTTGCTCATGGTTATATGACTGTTGCTAGACTTTAAGGTGCATTTGTAACCAGAGCCATATTACTCTGACAGGATCATAACTCACAGGCTAATCAAAAATAGCTGATGACAGCATTTGTTGTTCAAGGGAAGGAAATAGCCTTTGAAGGCCATTTCCACCCATCAGATTTCATTATATAACACTGAAATACATTTTTCTGAGCACCTAAAGATTTCACGTCCTGCACATTTCTAATGCACAAACTTCATTCTTTCATAAAGTGATGATGGATGAGAAAAAGATATCTGGTGAAAATTCCAGAATCTGCTTTTCTCATTCTCCCTTAAAATTTTCACGGTCAATGTTATAGCTAGAGTCAACAAGAATCAGCTAACTCAAAATATCTAGGATGATTGTATATTTATTACACTCTTCACAACTTTTATTCTCACTGCATGGTACAACCAGTGCGATTTCAGTAAGAATCATCTGCAAAAATGTTACATTTACCATTTAAGATTCTCAGTTAGTTTTGAAAAGGTTAAAGGAAAAAATTGAAGAGAAATAATAAACATTTTTATGCAAGATCTATAATAGCCACACCGTGCTAACAAGCTGTATAAACTGTTTATATATTTGTATAGAAATCTAGTCATAAGGGATCATTGAAACACAAATTCAGTACCACTGTATGCTACCAATCTCCTTCTTGGAAAAAATTACTTACTTATGTAAGATCAGTTTTTATTTTTATCAAATATTTGGATTACAAAGGCAGTGAGAAATTCCAGTCTCAATTACTCTTCTTCCACTCATCTTCCTTTGACAAAAGTTAATCTAATACTGTTACACTACCTGTTAATTAGAGTTTAAATCCTGCATAAACTTGCTTTATGAAATTTTGTAGTTCTAAGTTGAGAAAAAATTACTTTTGAAACTAAGAGGAATGCTGATATATCAGATTTGCAAACTGCAGTCTTTCACAGTTATATGCAGTATAGTTGTTTGTTTGTATATGAAAACAGCAGTACAAAATAGTCCAAAATCTAAATTAGGAGCCTTGATTTAGAAAGAAAATGTGTCCCGAAAGAGTCAAAGACTCGAGGACTTGCTTATTATTTTTAACCTCTCGGATTGTTGTACGACTTCAGCTGTGAGTGCCAACACATTTTCTCAGTTGTTTGGTGGCTGTAGCGGGTGTGGGTTTGGTGGTCTCTGCTGGACAGATGGCCACAGCCAGAAACTGCCCCTGCAGTTGGCCACGATTTGTGCATTTGTTCAGGAGCAATGAGGCCGTCTACAAAGTCACTCCATTCTCTCCTGAGTGCATGTTAGTGACCCTTTCACTGGCTCTGCACAGGCTCGATTTCTCCCACGGTAAAATTCACTTGAGGCTATGGCAAGTCTTGCACTGATTTCACACCTTGTGACTGTGTCACGCACTAGCTTCAGAGACTAAAATTATCAACCTTATGTTTTCCATCACATCATCAGCAATTAAAAAGGAAAGAAGGATATTAAATTAAGGGCCATATGAACAAAACTCCAGATGGGGTATGATCCTGTGCAGGCATCCTCTTTGGCATCCCATCCTTCTAGAGTTACACGGACACCCAGCACTTTGAGGCCGAGAATACTTTGGCAGCATAAAAAGCCAGATTTATACAGAGCCAGCATTAATAAGATTGACCTGTGGAGCTGTCCATGTCTTGCCAGTGGAAGTATTAATCACTTACTGTGGGGTGTTAACCCCACAGCAAGGAAACCCAGCTATGCTGTTACTCCGCACACACTAAGGCAGGTAATACATTGCTGAGATGGGATTCTGTTCCATCCAATAATCTGACCTTTGTAGAAGAGAAAGAGCCCATTAGGAATTAATGTACTGCACATAGAAATGTCTGCTTGCATTCCTCTTTCACAGACATGTGTTTGGCGCCTGGGGTATTAACTTTCAGACTTTGTTTCTTTTTACTGCATATTCGTCTGCATACTGTTGCTTACAAATGGGGTGCGGTAGAAAAAACAAGCTGTGTTGCCTTTGCCCTTTCCCATTTCTCTTGGATGCAAAGGTCATCTGTTCATAAAATCATAAGTGACTTTAATAATTTCTTATATGAGCTGCCACAGTCTGAGAGTTTATGTTCAATTTTGGTCAGAACTATAACCCATATTAAGTTTCTATTTATAAGTAACAGGAGATTTTTTTAATACTGCAGTAGCAATAAAACAAACAGCATTGTAATGAAGTGTCTCTGGAAAATGAGATGAAAATAATAAATACTTAGACAAAAAATAAAGGCAAATTATTGTTGTTTAATAAATGTACAATTGCTTCCAAAAATATTACATCCTTATCAAATTCAGAGGTATATTATTCGCTATTTTGATTAGGCATCTTGCATAAATTAAAAAAACCTCTCATTTTGCAGACACAAAAATGTAAAATATTTTCAGAAGGATCTTAGCCACAAACCATCCAAGAGACAGTTTTAATCATAATGCAAAGAAAAACTATTCATAAAACAGAAATTACTAACTTTCTTCATAACTAGTGTATCTCTCACTTCATATACAAACATAGCCTTAAGTTCAATCCAGTGATTTTTTTTAACATAGCTGAATATGTTTTGATTTTGCATCTTTCTCTGTGTTCCAGTGTATTTTTGGTAGTTATACTCCTTTATCACTATTTTGCAAGCATAAACATGCAGTTTTCTATTTCGACACTAAGCAGGTTACAATGCTCAAGGCAGACATTAACAATTACGTAACTTGGAAAAAAAATATATGTATACAACTTGTTTGAAAAACAGTAACTAACAACCACTAGTACCTATGCATGATGTATATTAAATTCATGTGTATAGCACATAGTCTTTCAATATTGAGCAAAAAATAATTTCAATACTGTGATGTAAGCGCTTACACATTATAAAGTAAAGGAAGTTGGAAAGAACATTTATGTGAATACACTGAAGAAAAGAGTAAATGGCAGGAGAATACTTGGAGCAAAAGTCATTTCATCATCTTTTAACATGACAACAACTGTGTGTCCACATATGCACAGCTGCTCAGTGCAGAAAAGCTGAGATTAAAAGCTCCTGTGCATGAATACATGTGGACAATGATGTTAACACCAGTCACTCAAAAGGGGATAAAGAGGCCATGGGTGAAAAAAGGATGAGAATTTTGTTAACACCATTATTCTCACGTATTCACTAGCACTAGACCTTGTAAGGCTTTGAGAGCAAAATTCCTTATTCTGTATGCATGGTCTAAAAAGAGTCACACAGACCATAACAAACATGTACTTTCACACATTGAAAGGGTTAAATTACACACCTTACTGAGATGCATATTATTGGAGATTACGTATTTTGGGAAAAACAAATAAACTGATTTTCGTCTACATGAAACACAAATAGTTTATTTTTATTATTATTATTGTTGTTTTCTCATTGTTTAAAGCTACTTCTAAGTACCTCTGGATTTCTAGCTTAAGCTCACCTACTGGGAATTTCATTATGAGATTTCAAACAAAAGCAGACAAAGCTTTCCTTGGCATTTTCACAGGTCAATCTGGTATGATAATGTATCAGTAGGCATCGATAACTGATTGCAATGAACCACAGTAGCACCTGTTATTTTGCTCATAGAAAGGCATATCGATCTGCAGCTAATTTAGTGATGTTTTATTTCATTATTCAACAACAGTTCTACTAATTTCAAACAGCTGTACAAAACAGGGTGGTGGTGTTGTATTGGTAATAGTGCATTTTTTAAAAAAGCCTCATCTGAACACTCTTATTCACAACTCATAATACTTGCAAACTGAAATAGGCAAATTCAGACACAAACTCTCATGTTCTTACCTTCTTAGTTTACTCCAATGAGAAATGAGTACTTTATTTTCTGTCTTGACATGAATTTTATCCGCTGTTCCTTTGCACACACGGAAGAGGGAGCTCCCACGTGGGGCTATACTCCTCAAATTGTCTCCTTGCCATCACCATTGCCACTCTCACTCTGATCTCAGGTGGGCAGAGAAGCAACACATTGGTAAAGGAACACAGTATCCTTCCACACGTACCAGAGACTTCCGGGAGAAATTAGCTCCATTACCATGTTACATTAATGCACCTCATTACACAGATCTAAAGATGAGTTCCATCTGAAAAGCTTCCTTTGGCAGCCACCACATAGGACCTCAGTGGGCAAAGGGACTAGCACCCATGCAGCCCCAGCTTCTATCTTGACACCCCTGAGGTGAAGTCAGAGTGATTTGCTCTGTCTGGGACAGCCACGGATCACAACACCATTAAAACACTAATCACATTAAACCATTAGCTCTCCTCATCTGGAAAAGATGAAGGTGAATCTCCTTCTCTCCATCCCTTCCTTGCTTTTACCTACAACAACAGGTGAGCAAAGCCCCAAACCAAGAAAACCTGACATATCCTTTTACTAAAATCCCTTCAGTATGATATTTTACACTAATTGGTTCATAGTTACATTACAGATACTTGACCAAAAAGTTGCCCTGCCTATACTTGATAACAGTGAGTAGAAATGTCACAACAAACACACAGATGAACCTTCTGTTAGCTATGGGTATAAATCTCAACCTTAGTGTTCTATTAATACATTTCTAAACTGAGTACTTTTTTTCCAGTTAATTTCCAGTTTTAATCACCGAGATTTTAAATCAGCTGTCTCCAAGAAAGGTTGTGAAAGCTCATTTACCTCCTCTTCAAATGAAAACCAGACAGCCCTTTCTCTTCACAGACAAATAATATGACTCATCCACTATTTTGTAAAATTGTTCTATGAAAGCAATAAGATTTGGACATGCTTAGAGGGAAAGAAAAGTTCTAACCAGCTCCATGAACCATTGACATATTCCTCTGTGTTCTCTGCAAGTGATTTGTTTTCTTCTCAGAAGAAGAGTAGAAAGCATAAGAGGAAGGAGGGAAGGAAGGAGAGAGGGAGGAAGGGAGGTAGGGAAGGTAGGGAGGTAGGGAAGGTAGGTAGGTAGGGAAGGTAGGGAGGAAGGTAGGGAGGAAGGTGG
>VZTF01008205.1:237497-262510 GCA_013397755.1 Cnemophilus loriae
AAGGAAGGAAGGAAGGAAGGAAGGAAGGAAGGAAGGAAGGAAGGAAGGAAGGAACTTTGGTGGCTAGTTATGATACTGGGACTCCGGGCACCTGGTGTCACTTTTCTGTCAGAGACTTTCTGAGTGACCTTGGCTTAGATAATTCTAATTCTCTCTGTGCCCCGAGTCCCTGCATTACACGGGGGTAACAGTAGTACCAATAGAGACAGCTATTTCACTAGGAACTATCTCCTAGTAAGTCCACATCAAGCACCTAGGATATTATTGACCTCTTATGCAGGTTGGCAGCGCTGCACGATGTTGATAATGATGATGACGATGCAATTGCTGCTCGACAACTTTCTGCACAATATCGTCAACATCTTATGGAGATCAAGTTACCTTGTGCAGTTATTCAGTCCCAAAAAATCCAATGATTCTGTCTTTCCTGCTGCCTAATCCTGTATGCACCTATGCCTTTGTCAGCAGAGTTCTTCAGTGCACTATCATCTGCATGTGGTCCAAAGTCACCAGCAACTGCTCTGTGACCCATGGCCTCTGATATCTGCAGTGCCACTGTGCACAATTCCCAGTGCTGTGTGGCTCATACAAACACTCCCTTACTATAGGAGAAAGTAATGGAGGAAGTATTGCAACTGACGTTTCACTCGGAGGAGAAGTCCTGTTACGCAACCACTTAGCAATTGCTGATGATAAGGAAAACCTACTCCCAGATCCCATGCAAACACAAACCCACCCCTGCCATCTCCCAGCAGCCTGCAGCAGGAGGCAAGGCCATGCTGCAGCGAGCGTGTCCCTGAAGCAGTCACACTGCATATGGCTGAAGTGACGATCCCGCAATTTGAGTGTGAGAAAAAGCCTGTGTGTGTCTCCAGTCATGGGGTCAGAAGAGCAGGCGAAGCAAATCTCCAGTACTCACATATACTCACACTAATGCATGTAATAAATGTATACTAAGGAAAGTTAGTCACTACATATAATTTTTGTCTAATCAGGCTAATAACCTAAGGAAGACTTCTGACTGGAGAAAGGCTCCACCTACAATCTAGAGATAACTCCTAAACTGAATAAAGAAACGGGGCTCTATAACAAAATAAGAAATAAATTAATAATAATAATAATAAAGTAGTAAAGAAAAAGTGGTAAAGAGCAAGGACAGGTGATCAGAGGTCTGCAATGGCTTCAAATAAGGAAATGATCAAATGACTCAGGGCTCTAGTCAGGGAAACAGATGACTGAGAGATGTGCCAGAAACGTGTAAAATCACCAGTGTCATGGAGAGGGTAGTCTGGCACCAATTTTGTACTCCATCTATCAATTCAAAAGTGAGCACTATCAAATGAAGCTCCAAATAAGAATTCAAACTGAACTAAAAGGTGTAGTTAAATGTGTGGAATTTCTTTCAAGGAATATCAAAGATGCTAAAAGTTGATATGGACATAAGCAGCAACCAGATCATCTCTTCCTAAATTTTTCCCTAGACATTCGCTTGAGTTTACTGGTAGTTTGGAGGTAGGGATACTTTTAATTCAGGAAAAAGAACAAAAACAATCTCCCACATCACAAATTTTAAAGTCAAGTTCCCTGGATCTGGGGAAGTTGCAGGTGTCAGACTACCTGAATCGCTGGTAATGAGGCTGCCTCTCAAAAACCAGCTCCATGATCAGAACGCCTCCCTGTGAGATAAGTATCACAGTCTCCACGTTGGGCTGTGTGAATCCTTGCTCTGATCTAGCATTGCCCTTCTTATGTTCACCCAGCCCCACAGTATCTCTGTTGACTATCAGAGTGTACTGATATTGACTATTCACATCAGCTTTTTTCACTATCTAACTCCACACACTCCCCTGCTTTGGCACCCACTTGTTACACAGCCTAGAAGATACATGGCCACTGCAGGTTAGAGTGCCACAAGCCTTTGCTTCCTTTTGAAGCTGACACTTAGAGACAGCTCCACAGTGCTCAGCAGCAGTTCAAGGTCAGGAAAATGGACACTGTTAGTCTGTTAAAGTACTACGCTGGGAGCCTAGACATCATATAAGGTGGAGATTGGCATTCCTGAGGAACAAGCTAAAAAGCCCTCTTGAGTGGGGAATTACTTACAGGCAGCCAACAGGAGATAATTTTATTTTAAGGAATACGCTAAAGACCACCCTCTCTGGAGCTTAGACATAATAAGTGCTTCCAATGGATGAAGATGCAGATCCTAAAAGGCAAATGACCCTACCTGGGACAAGACATAGGTGCTGAAATAAGCATTCATAATAATACTCAACTGCCTATGGTCTTGTAGCTTTGAAAGTTACCTAGGTTTTATAATCTCTCTCCTTAGCTAACTTCTATCTAGATTGCACAGGAACTGTTGTTGGGGTATTTTGGATCTTGCCTTCAACACAAACATGTCTTGAAAGGAGAATCAGTTAGCTAAATAGAAAAAGTCTGATGAAAACTTAATTAAAGCAGATGGAAATAACTCCATTGGGCATCCTGCTCTGGGAATACATGAACCTTATGGAGTTTGAGGTTTTGTGAACCTAAGCAATTTTTAAACTCTCTAAGGGCTTACAAAATGAATTTCATTTCTTTTTACTCTGTCATTTAAACTCATAGTTTATTTTATTTCATATAAGGATAATTCAATTTTTTTAAAACCACAAAAAATGTTTTTCTAGCTACAGACAATCATGTGCAATGTATTAAGGACAGAACAGCCTCCAAGTCCAAGGTTTGGCACAGTCTCAGTCCTAAACAGACATACTGACAAAAATTGGGGCTTTTTTGTTTTGCTTTTCTCCGCTGCTTTCCCAGCGTGCCTCTTTCTTTTTTTCACACTGTCAGCTCTCCAACTCTTTTCTCACCTTGTTTTTCACCGTATATCCTTGTCTTCTTCCTTTTTGATAGTCATTCTTAAAGATATAAGTAAAATGTGCTCCCAGTAATGCTGAAACCAACATCAAAATTTTAATGAATAGTATTTCAGCAGGTTTGAAATCTGTCAGAATTATTTAGCCCATGTCTAATAAGAACAAGATGTCCATGGCTTATTTCCAGCACCCTCTCTTGTAAGTTTATTGCTTCTGATTCAGAAGCACTGCATTTTGAACAACACTAGACCAAACCTTCAAACAGGATTCATGCAAATTAAAATTTAAATTTGTTTGGGTGTCGTCATGCTCCCATTCGCATTCACTTACCATTAATATACAAATATGTGCGATGATGGCAGAACTGATCAGGCTAAGAAGCTAATTTTAACTAAATACATAAACAATTCAATAGTTGTGAAGGACCTAGAGATTGGTACATTTTGCGGCCATCAATCACCAGCAGCAGGAGGAACTTTAAACCTAGCTTCTACTATGTGGCACATCATCAGTAAGGGCACACACCTCAAATCTTACCTATCCTCGTGCAAAAGCACCTCAAAATCTAAGAGGTTTATTTGATATTATTCATCTCAGGACACTGGAGCAACATCATAATATTTGCGTGAAAGATGGATCAAGAGCCACTGGTTTTTAACTGGCTTCCTTCCTTAGAGACAGGTAATTCGAAGTCCAACAGCATCTTCCAAGCTGAAGAAAACTTGAACACTTATAAAGCAAGTTAACCATGAAAGAATAGTAAACAATGTGCTATTAGAGGCATAAATTTCACAAATCACATTTTTTACAGAAACAGTAAACAGAGGGTACATTCTCATACCAGCAAATGCTGTTATACCCAAGCCTGGTATGCACAGAGGATGCAGTTTATTCATTCTTTCTTGTGTCACGAAATGTAGAGTAGTTCACAGGCTGCAGTGATTCAAATTTCCATATTTTGAAAGACTGCAACTGCTTCTCCAGATTGTAAAATAAAATCCTTTTCTTGTGCCCCAATGCAGAGCACCCCAGTGTAGATCAGCAGATGATCAGAAGTGTCTCAGTTCTGGCCACTCTGCACTGGTTTAAATATTCAGGGGGAAAAAAAAATTAAAAAGTGAGTTTTGCACTGATTTTTAGCACACTTTATTTTAGACTTGTGTACATCTAGAAGCATTTGCTGCAGAAACCAAGTAAGTAGATTTTGGATCTGATTTTACTTTTTGTTACATTTTTAAGGAAAAGTCCAACAATATAGTTTGATCTATTCTCAGCTTGCAGTCTTTTAAATTATAGTGATAATCTCTCAGTTACCGACAACAGTGTTAGCATTTGCCTCTTACTGTGTTGCCTGGAAGTCCTTGGCAGAAATCAGGATTCTGCCTGTCTAGATGCTGCAAACAGGATGTCGTGAAGAAAATCAGTATTTACTGTGATTATTAAAGTCAGCTGTAACCAGAACCACTGCTTAAAGGAAAATTTTGGGAAATCTTAGACCCACAGTCAAACTAGCTGCTCTGGCCACTTCTGTGGTAATTGGTTAGCCTGTATTTTTGAAACCCTTAGTTGCTAACTCTGACTTTAAGCTGGAGCCTCTCTTCCTGTTAAAATCCCAAGACACAGAATCAACAGAAACAACGGAGGAGAAGAGGATGTTATTCTCCTTCATAAAGTGTTAACTGAACACAGAATATGGATAGAGGCCACACTAAAATATAAGCAAACCACAGTTATATATTGCAGGCAGCAAACTGTCTACTTCTAAAAAATACTTCCTTTTTCTCTAGAAGCAGGAGGCTGTAAGTGCAAACAAATGGTAAAACTACTACAAACAAAACAGGAAGAACTAGGGGAAAAAAATAATGAAGCAGTCTGTCTCTTAAATAGCTAAACACCATCTTGCATTGGTGTACTTGCATAACCTCAAGCCCCTTTGTTATTAAGAAATGAATGTAGATTATTTCTTTTACAAATATGACAGCCAGAGTATTTCTGTATTACTACATAAAAAGTCCCTTTCCTTTACAAAATGTCATGACTCCAGTTAGCAAACAATAGAGTTTTATTAACTCATTACCCAACCTCACATGCAAAGCAATAAAACTTGCGATAAATTGCTCTTGCTCCATAAAGTTTCCCACAAATAAATGTCTTTTGACAATAAAGAAGCATTATCTCCCAACTCCCCCACTGAATTTCTGTGCTACAGTTTTTTAGTTTTGCAGTTATATTTGTTTACAATGAATCTACAGCAAAGACTTGAGGTGAGGGCACATAGTTCACAAAATATGAAACAAAACGCTTACATTGTAAATTCCTCTGTACCCACAGTTACAAGAGACATGTAGCAGCTTGCTGCTTCGCTGTAGGAGAACCTACAACACATATGCAAGATAATGAACAAAACCCAAACATGAAACATTTTAACAACTTGATATTGCAAGTTGTTGAAGCACCACTGATGATTTCCACTGGAACATCTGAGCTTAAAAAAAAGAACGTGCTTGAGAGCTTTCCTGAGTCAAAGCCAGATAATTCAACTTCCCACAGCATTTGTATTTCTCCTCATTTGAAAGCACAGAGACGATCACGACAATTTCTTCAGCTTCTTTAATTAGTTGATGTGTTCTAGCTCTAAGCAAGTTAGAACAACATACTTTTCTTTTCACTTAAAACTCTGCAATATTTTTCCTGTGTGCCTAAATACCTCAAAGAAAACCCCTTCTCTGCCTAACCTGAAAAGAATTCATTGACACATTATTATATTTTATAACTAATTAAAGAGGGTACTTTGAGTATGTGATTTACCATGTGCTTTATCTGATTACATTTGCACTCCCTTGACTTTTTAATCAAAAGAGGAAATAGATTTATCTATTGTGAAAACATGACACAATTACCAACTCTGACTTACTTTCTAGAATCTATCATGAACTTCTTGTACCTATCTTTTACAACTATTGTGACTCATCTTCCTGGCACAGAGATGTCATCATATTTATGATCCCATGTTTTCTTTTTCTTGCCTCAGCTTCCGTTCCGGCTTTAGCTGAACAGTTTAATCTTAGACTTTCCCCATTGCTTCCTGTGTTAAATCAGTGTTGCTGAGAACTCTTTGCTGATCTCTTAACCTTTAGCATTCATGTTTCCTACATACTGCATAGTCGTTATCAAAATCAGATATTTTCTTGGAAACATTTTAAGATGGCTGAAGTATTTTGGACTCTTGTCTTTTAGTAATCTTCCTACACAGAATGCTATAAATCAGTGTTTGGCCAGTTGAACTATGATTACTGCTCATGTTATAAGTGATCTCAAATGTTCTCATTCTCAAATTACTGGGATTGTGTTGCAGCAGGAGCTTCACAAATACAGGAAGAAACTGTACAAAAGAACTCACTGTTGTCCAGATTATACAGTTCTTAAAACTTTACCTGAAATGACGCATGACTTTCACCAATGAACGAAGCTGCAATGGTTCTCATGCTCTTGGCCAGGTCAAAACAGTTTATAAGAGCAATTCTTTACAGATGCTAAAATGTTAATCCAATGCTTTACTTCTCATGCTTCTAAGTAGCAAATTTCAAATGCAAGTGGCCACAATGATTAGATTTAATACATCACACTGCAGTGTTCTTTGGATCCGAAAGTCAGAGACAAAATTTTGATGGTCTTGTGTTGTCATGTTGAAAAGCATAATAAATGTGCATATGTTCAGACCATTTGTCTCTGAAAAGTTGAAAAAAAAAAAAGTCCTGCCTTTGCCCAGTCATCTTCAGTCTTCCAAACAATTTCTAGAACATTTCAGCATATTTATTCTAGAATAATTTTAGACATTATTGTCTCAATGGTTGCTTCACTTGTCACTGGCTTCTGCAGCAAAACCAGTTAAAGAAACCTGGGTTTTTTCTCTTTCACCACACCAGTTTGCTGGCCCCACAGCAATCCTCAGGGAGCCGTTAGCGAGGCTCTTTGTGAAGGTGAATTGCAGAAAGGATCTAGGTCATGAGAAAGCCTGGAGAGGGTGATACATTTCAGTGTAGGGGCAGGAATGAGAAACAAGCAGAAGAGGCACTTGCAAGGTGGCAGGATTCCTTGAACTGGCATTATCTTCTTAACACAGACCAGCATCCTGAGAAATACCCTCCAGTGGCTGGGGAGTAGCTGTGTGAGGTGTGAAAAACTGCTCCAAGTTCCTATAAAACCTTCAGTGAAGGTGAGAAGTTACCATGTTTTTAGCAGTAGTTGTGACATCCAAGGGCAAGTTAATCACAGGCATTAAAATAGGTTACAAACTCATTCCCCCCCCACCCCAAAGCCTATAAATTACACCTAAAATATTCCTCCTTTTCTTGGGAATGTTTGACCCTTTAGATGTTTTGATGCTGCTATTTCACTGATGCTGCTGTCACCTCACACTTTTTTCTTAACTGAAAAATGCACTGAAGGTGAGGCTAGATTTAAAGAAAGCCCTGTCAAATAAACTTCTCTGCCTGTGGCACATCCAGAGTCAGTGGTTACCCCATGCAGAGTTCCCCAAGCTGCTCTTTCAGGCCTCCATCCAGGGTGATGTGCCACTGCATGCATAGTCTCCTCTAACCCAGTTCTGTCAAATTTGATTCAGGTTTTTTTTTTTTTATATTTGTTTGTTTGTTTTTTAATCTCCCACTAGGAAGTATTTAAAGTCACTCAAATCGTTTCGATGGAGTAATGTTAGCGAGTAACCAGACATTCAGTTCTGATGGAGACTGGAGGTAGGGGGATAAATATTTACAGCTGGAAGAAAGTTGCAGGCACGTGACAAAAGCCTGTGTAAGTCAGTCCTTTCACCCCATTAGGAGACGCCATAAATAGGTGGGCTAGTCTCATATGAGCTAACAAAGCCAGGTCTAACCCTTCAGTTACTACTAACTCATGCTTTTCAGTCAGTCAACTGCACCCGGTACTCAAGAACAAGTAGACAAGAATGTTCTAGCCCAAACGGTATCTGGATTTTGGGATAAAAGATGTAAGAGTAAAAACAAAAAAAGAAGACTGAACTGTCATTTACACATCACAAAATGGAAAAAAAAATGAAAATACTCATTTAAGTTTCAACTTTTCATTTCAAGTAACAATACTGCTTGAAACGCAAAATACCAGCTCTGAATGAGAGTTCCAAAAACATGGGGCAAGTTAGTCCCTTAGGTTACACATTTCCTAAATTTAATAAACCATGCAGAGACCACTGCCTTATCTTATTGTCTTGGATTTCTCAATTTCCTTTTTTCATCAAATATGCTTCTGTTGTGGTCATATGTCATTGATTTGGTAACTACATTTGCTCTCTTTCCAACTAGTCTTGTTTTGAGCTGACCTTGAGTTAAATCCAGGTCAATCCATTCAAACTGCGGCTGTGCCAGAACTCAGTATTTTTTATGCCCCAAAATCACTTACTAATTATTCTAATGTTTGAGATACCATTGAATGATTCTGGTTTCATTATGCTGATACAATGCAGTGTCACTCAGTCAAGATGAATAGCAGCATAAAGCAAAACAATGCTTTATATCAGGCTGTATTGTTGTTCACTGAGTAACGTAGCAGCAAGAATCAGCCTCTATGAATCAATTAAGGGGAAATTACCTGGTTGACACATCATTTTTTAAGGTAATTTTTCCATGCCTTACTCCTTTCAAAGGAAATACAGGGCTATACTTTAGAAACCATGTAATACGTAGCAGGTGTGGTATTTGGTAACTTTACTTGCATTAAATAAGCAAGTACTCATAAAGAGCCCTTGCAAAAATCTGAGTTTGGTCTCAGGAATCCTATCATGCCATACCTAAAACAAAGGAGTTATGCATAAGTGTGCATTATTTTTGCAGCTAATTTCAAGGCTGATGAAAGCAAAACATATTAAAATGTTTCCTTGTGGATCTCAACTGTTTCATATGCTGAGCTGAATGACAGAAGCGGTAAGTACACACAGACCTCAAAATATTTGTTTTCTTGTAACTGGCCTTGAAAAAGAGTGCAATCATTGTTAGCAAGAACAGCAAATTTATCTTTATCACGAGCTTAGATAAGGAAAGATTTTACAGGAAGGTCTAAGAAAGAAAGGCAGTTTTCACAACAAAATATATTGTCAAAAGACTATTCTTGTGTACTACCTATTTATTGGAAGTTATTGAAAAAAACAACTGTAACAGAAATGTAGTTTAAAACATATGAAATTTTAAAAAACTACTGTGAAACTTAAATATATTTGGTGGCTTATTTTCACGGAGAAGCAGTGATGAAAGCAAAAAAAATCCTTGTCCGTTTTTTTTTAGAAAAATACAATTTCCTAATGAAACATGCCATTTATAGCATTTAAGTGAGGGGGAAAATTAAATCTATGCTTTCAAAAGTGAAAATTAACAAGATTTTCCATGAATAGGAAAATTTAAACACCATGGTTTACTCTGAGCACCACAACAGCTCTAGTTCCTGAATGTTTGCCCCAACAATACTTTTACTTCCTGCTCATATTTCTAACTCTTTCTTTCTTCCCCCCACTTAAGAATGCCCTTTTTTTTTTGAGAGAGAAACTAGGCCAAACTCAATTTAATTTTTCACAAAACAGTTTAAATTATAAAAATATTTTTTTTAAGTTCTATTATGATTGTATAGAGC
The DNA here is from genome assembly GCA_013397755.1 of Cnemophilus loriae. Classification (NCBI taxonomy): domain Eukaryota; kingdom Metazoa; phylum Chordata; class Aves; order Passeriformes; family Corvidae; genus Cnemophilus; species Cnemophilus loriae. The sequence continues at coordinate 247,019 of VZTF01008205.1, forward strand.
TGATTTCTACAACCACAAGCACAAAGACGGAGGGACCGGAGCAAATATAACTCTCCTGGTTCTGTGGAAGAGCCAGGAAGATGCGTCAGGCTACTGTCGTTTTGGCTTTGGGTTTAAGGGGACCCTCATCAGCACTGCTGCAGAAGAGGCTCAGACCTCCCCAGATCTGGATGGTTTGACACAATTCCACTTGAACCCGCTCAAGTCATGGCCTATCGGTAGAACGACACGTGTTCACACCATGCCTGTCCTGTGAGCTGCAGCAATGAAGAGTCACTGACCAGGACATTCCATACCCATTACATCGTACCGTACTTGGCCCAGATACGGCACTTTGCAGTATTTTCATTAATGGTTTGCACAGCGGAATTAATAGCACTCATGGCAGCTTTGCAAAGGATGCAGTGCTTGGAAAAGCTGTAAGACCTATGCAGACCATAGGATTTTAATTCAGAAGGATGAACTGAAGAAATAAAGAGGACGCATGACCAAAATAAGATGCATGTGGTCATTAAACAAATGGCATGTGTTTCACTAAGGACAAATCCAAAGCATAGCACTTGGGAATAACTGACTGAACAAATATAAAGTGGGGAAGAATGGACAGCAGTTCTACAAATGAGATCAGAGATGGCAATGGGTCACAGAAGAACATGTGTCAGCAATGCCACAAGGTTGCAAGAAAAGTAAATATTATCCTCAGAAAGGATCAATAGAAAGACTTTGTTCAGATGGAGTACTACCTTCAGCCTGAAGCTTTATTTCTGGGTGTGCCAGGAACCAGATGGTGAAAGAACAGAGGAAAACAGGGAGAGCTCCCTGAGCCTGGGAAACATCGAAAGGACCAGGCTCTTCAACACCTACAAATGAGAAGACTGTGGGGAGACACGATAATGGACTTCAGATGTGTAAAAGGCAACTGCAGAGAGACCAGACAGTAGTGGACTTAAATTAAAACAAAGGGAGAACCAGACTAATCTCTGCCAAGAATGATTTAGTCATCCATGTCCTGAAAACAGAGGATGAACTAGATGTCTTTTAAGAGCTACTTTGTCTGTGTTTTATGACTCCTTTAATGCAACCTTCAATAAAACCTTTTAATTGCTCCAGAAGCAAAATACAAACATTTCTGCACATTTAGAGCCTTCTTTTTCAGTGTATGTCTAAGTCAACCTGATACTCCCCAGCTGAAAATTACTACCTCTAAATTTAAAAAAAAGGTAAACATGTCTACACCAACTGTGAGAAAAGGTGGAAAATAGAAATATGACCTCTTAGGAAAGAATAAAAATTTTAAAATAATTTTTTTTAAAAATTAAATAAAAAAAGAAGAGAGGAAACAGTAACAAGATAATTGCTCACAACATTCATGACTGTGTTAATGCCTGACAGCTGCATCTGAATACCATAGTAAAGACCTATAAGAATTTGCTTCAAGACAAAATGAATCAACAAGTTTTAGCAAAATGACTACTTCTTCTACAGACACAACGTTTTAGGATAAAGTACTCACCTCATTCTTCAAAGCAGCATTTTTTTCCCACAGAAGAATTTTAGCTACAGAATTAGAACAGATTAATTATTATAACTATTTTACTACCAACCACCAAAGGAAGGAGACGCGTTCCTTAGGCTTCCAATTAACCAGAACCTGCTCTTTGGACTCCAGACTCGGTGTTCCCTTTTTTATTTTTTTTTTGCGTTCATCTAGATAAATTCTAACCAGGGTTTTAACTGAATTATGTCTTTACTTGGGAAAATATTTCCTGGTATTGTCAAAGTTGGCAGAAGAAAAGAAGCTAAAGCCTTGTGTCAAACACTTCTCCTATACAGAAAGAACATCTCTGTCACTGATTTCATTCACAAGTGCACACGCACAGGAAGTCATAATCAGGCTTTTTAATTTAGAGGAAGGATTGCACAGATAGTTTGGAATAAAGTCTGTGATCAGCTACAGGCAATAAGAGTCTATTAGCAGAAAATATGCCTCAGTATGGACTCAGCCTTGCACCACTTGTATGGTAGCATTCAATGTTAGTCAACATCTGCACCTCATTTACACAACTTTTATCACGAGAGTACTACCCCATAAGAGTAGATCACGCTTTGCAACTGTGAAGGACAAATTTTACAATATGATTTTGATAAACATTCAAGCTGGGCATTGAAACAAAAGTCTGTAAGACATACACAGTGGAGAATATGTTTGAGTTAGGTGGAAAGATAGAAGAAAAGGAGGGAGGGAGGAAGGACCACCAAAATGGAGCTAACGGAGTTAGAATTTCAGATTTTGCATATGCAGGAAAAAAAAAAAATAGAAAGATTAATTGGTTAACCATGATCCTGTGTAACTTGAAGCATGTAAATAAATTTAAAATGTCACAGTAACTATTGACTACATCTGAAATATGGAATATCTTCTTCAATAACATACTATCTTGAAGATCAGAAGCAGTATAGGAAGACCAAAGGTTAGTTATTTAATGTTTCATTTCCATTGGAAATAGGAGATTTATAAAATGAGAAAGACAAGAATATCACTTACTGCCCACATATTTTTTTATTTATAGGCCTGGAGAACAGTGAAATACTACACTTCAGCATTCATGTCATTATGAAACCCTATGTCAGCTCATCTCAGGAAACTTTTACACTATTTGCCTGTACATGCAGGCACAGTATTAACACTATCTGATTGTAGAAATTAATGAAAATTATTAGAAAAAAAAATAATTTTAAATTTGAGAGTTCTTACCCTTTATCTTTTAAATTTGCCTGGTATAAGCAACTCTTGTTCATTTGTCAGAAGAAAATGAAGAATTTTTTTAGCCTTCACTCTCTTGCAGCTTCAGTAGTTTTAAAGAAGCTAATATTTGCATCTGAGTATTTAAACCGAAAGATAAATTTGAAATGTTTTACCCAGCACTGGGCATGAAAAAATACAAACTTGGGTCCTGATCCTAACATCTGTCTGCCTGTGAGGAACCTGCTGGCTCCACAGATTGTTGGGACATGCATGCCCCACTGAATGAAGTCAAACCATAAAAAAAGTAAAGCAACTCCCATCATCCTTTGTGTCTTCTCCTCTTCCCATCATTTGCACCCCTGAACACACCGTGTATCTCAGTTCAGCCCAGCTGCAAGAACAGTTACCAGTAACCAGATGTTTGTGATCACAAATTTAGTGAAAGATACTCCGCCCGGACCTGTCGTGATGAAAGACACATGAGCTTTCTTTATGCATTTCATGCAAAACAGCTTGTGTTGTTTAAAATTATCCTGGAAAGCTATTGACTTTGTACTGCAACAAATGAGGAAACTTCCCAGCCAGTCTGGTTGTGGGAGCAGTAACACCTCAGTGCAGCATAACCTTTCCACAGCGAGTTTCTTATCATGACATTAATGCGTGTTTGGAACCTGAGACCTTGCTTGGCTCAGAAGGATTACAGCTTCAAAGACAGTGGCTAGGAAGAACTGACTGAAGGAAATCCAACTGCCTGCCCACTCAGATTTACACTACCAATTATATTATCTGTTCGGCATTCCTGTGTGCCTAGCTTCTACATGATTACCCACAGACAGATAAAAGACTAAATTAGTTATACAAATTCTGATAAAGTTTAAAAGAATCACAGATTGGTTACTGGAGCTGCATACATTTTACAGGCACATAAGAATATTTGTAACTTCTACCACTGAAATATTTTTTTTATAATTATGTGGTCTACTACAGCAATGATCATCTATATACGGTAGTGTTTATTTATCTATTTGTGCATGCAGAAGCATGAAACCTGATAAGACAATATTTTAAAGTTCTACAACCCTACGTGCTTTAAAAATAAAAGTGTTTGCATAGTACTGTTAATTCATTGGAGTAGAATTCTCCCTGTTTAATTCATTCAATAATAAGGAAAAAAAACCTTGAAATAAGATGTTACAATAAATGTACTGGCATGTCTTTCACTCTATAAACTAACGTAACACCTTACTATTCTTCAATACTTTTAGCTTGTGGATTTACGATGGTTAGGAAAGAATAACAGCTGTATTTTAATATACAAAGGCTGTTTCCTCAGCGCTGGGTTTAGATGCTTGCATAGAAACCTATTAACTGAAGTATGCATTCAAAAATAGATAATCATAATCTACTATCATATAATCTTCATCATAAGCAGCTGGAGCTTCAGACTTAATTTTTTTTTTTTTCAAGTGTAGCACTGATTGAGAAAGTATTTTGTTTACCTGCAGAAGCTTGCAGTGACTCCACAAAGAGAGAGCCACACACCTTTCTGTTAATAACTGCAGGCTTTGGGGCCAAATCCTTGGAGAAGGTCTTTGACTATGAGCAACATATTACTACGGAAATATAAAATCCCTACAGTAATAAAAGGAATCTTGAAGTGCTATAAAATTTTGGAAAAAAACATTTATTTCCTCTGCATGTACTGAAAGTTGTCATGAAAGATACAGCCAGGTAGCATGAAGCTGTACCACCTGTCTAGGAGTGGAAAATGTCCACGTCATGAAGATGTACATAGAAGCTGGATCTGAGGCTACGCTTTTGCCAAGCTGGTCAACGAAATTGGGAACTATCAAGAAACGAGACAGATACGTTTTGCCACAAGGGAGGATGAGCTAGAAGCTTATGGGAACCCCAAGCCAGGCAGGTAGAGACCACTAGCACCCCCAGCAACAAGGCAGTCCCTGGTAGGGCCAGGGTGACAGTAGGGTCACAGTTCACCAACAGATCCAGACATGGGTATTGAACTAGGTCCAGGGGGTGCAGCCAGGTGTTCCTGCAGGAGAGCACCAGGGCCAAGGCTGAGTACCACACGAGTTCAAGGTTCAGGAAACAGGGCTGGATACAAGGCTGTCTATTTTGTAGGTTTGAGGGGCCCGCTAGGAAGGCAGCCAGCAAATCCTCACTGCAAGAGACAGAGCTGGATGCAGATCCACGTACACGACCACATAAGAAAGAATGGGATGTCCACACGTGAGCTTAAACAGGCAGGGTGTGGATGGGAGTCCCAAGGAAGCTGGGCAGGGCAGCTACAGTTTGTACAAAACACAGATTTCACCACTCATTTACCTACAGAGAGAGGTTTCTTATAGGAGCCAACTCTCAAGCAAAGGGCCCATATCCCGACTCTGGCACCAGCTCATGGCCAGTCAGCACCCAGGTCCTGCCCTGCGCTTCTTTGCCCCATGCCTCGGTGGGATTTTGTTACAACAGCAAAGGGCTGACAGGATAAGGAGTATGCAGAGGTATGGCCCATTCTGGCTTGCCAAAGACCTTAAGGGACATTGGGAATACATGAAAAATGAGCCCAGAGGGGATCTGTGTCAGCCACAGATAGTCTTACACTCAACGGTCTTTCAATTTTTGGGAAGATGGTGTACAACCATTTTGCACCAGTGACTGGCAACAAGATTAAGCACATGCAGGAGAGAACTCAGCCTAGGGTATACTGCAGTACGTGGTCCATGACAGGATCTCAATGGAAATTTAGTGAACGAAGCGATGATCTTGTCTCTAGATGAGCTTCTGGCGTCTCTGTGACTCCTAAGTCTTCCTCAACCTCTCTCCTCACTTTTTTTATCAAGCCTTCCCATGGGTTCAGTTAAAAACTTTTCATAAAATCAAAAACTACAGAGCAGTTTTTCCGTATCATTAAGGTTTGGCAATGTGCCAGTTTGATCTGAGCAATAATGGTCCTGGACCTGAAGCAGAATGAAAGAAGTGAAGCAGACAAAGAACAGTAGAACAAAACATTACTTGCCTGCATGTAGGGGAACTAGACAGACAGTGGTGGAAAAGCAGCACTGTCAGTTCTGTTTAATTTTCCACATGTTTGTATGATTTTCCTTAGGTCAGTTACTCTCTCTACTGTGATATTGTCCTATAAATCTGTAAGAGGAAAAAAATTCTAAAGTTTTATGCATTCTGAGATCATTTTGGTCACAGTCAGGGTCACCAAGTTTCTACTTGACCACAAATGGTGTTTGTTACATACAATTCCAACAACATTAAAATAAAGAATGTAAAGTTTGGGGGAAAAGTATAAATGATGGGTATGTCTAGTACACTGATATAACAATTAACCTGTAGCAAATTTTTTATTTATATTATCTCAACATTTTTTTTTCTCTGAGAGACTTTTCCATTTCAGACTGTTAACTAGAAAATCATATCAAATTAGATCATGACCTTGACGAGTTCCGTAAACCAACATGACATTAAAAATAACTTGGCAATCAGAACAGAAAAGAACAAATTGTGTATCGTAATAGCCACTAGCCACAATTGACTCCAAATTTCCACTAAAACTGTATTTTTCTTTTTAAATCTATTACCTATTTTGACATTAGTTAGTGCACCTACTTAAAAATATTTAACCATATTGTATTTTAAATGGTGTTAAAGTTCTGATTAAGGGATTGTATTCCTTCCTGTAGCTTCTTTATTCATTAACAGATGCCAGTATTATCTCCTTAACCTTGTCTGCATGTGCTCACCTGTGCAAGGCAGAGTACTGTAAGTGGAATAAAAAGGAGAGTTTATGATCTAGATTTTCTGTGTTTCTTAATTTGAGGTAGTTGTCAGTTATATATGTTTTTACACATATGTGCCAATCATGAGTTAAACTAAAAAAAGCCATTGTTATGTATTCTATACATGCTAGTTATTTATAGAACCATCTGTATTTTAAAATTCTTCAGATAGTTTGTACAATTTATAGTTACTTTTTGATGTCATACCACAAGGAAAGTGCTAAGCCTCTTAGTACGGCATGTCAAAATCCCATGTCAAATTCCAGGGACATTATTTCAACATATTCCATCACAAATACAGTGACACGAAATCTATCAAATCTAGTTCTGCAAAAACTGTAGTACATGCACAAAATCATGCACATGAAGACTATTTGACTATTCATATGAGTAAGTTTCCCACACAGTGAAGTCTCTGTATCATGGCAACTGAGGTACCCATGGGCTACAAGAAAATCCAAATGACCTGAATCATGTCATAATCTTTTTTCAATTCAAAGAAAGCCATCAGCAAAATGTTGTGATAAGCACTCCCACAGCAGCAACCAAATAAATGCAGTCACTCTTTCCCCGCTGAGTGCCATGACAAAACTTTTTATGGAGTACCACAAGAGTACAATAAACCTCCAAAATATGTGCATTTACACAACAAATCACAGTAAAATGGTCAAAGGTAAATTTCTATCTCTTTTAAAAGATTAGACCTATACATTTAACAAAAAAAAGCAAATGAATGGCTAAATGAAACGTGAAGAGCCGTGCTGTTTACAGAATAATTCTGGTTCTAACAGCAACATAAACTAACTAACTACTTAGAGGATTTTAAAATAAGTAATAGCTGCAGATACTTCTGTAAATGTACACTGGATTCTGCTTGTCATACTCCAAGCATGTACTTAAACATTCAAGGAAAAGTAGATTTAAAACACCATATACCAAGGCGAAATAAATGTATTGAACATATTTATGGTTCCACAACAAAACCTTCCTACATTTTTAAAGAGGAGGACAATATTTACAGCTTTTTGTAATTTATTTTGGACTCACAAACTATTCAATACATGTTATATATTGGTATTATAAATTGTAGATTATTTAGGGTTAGACTTAATCACTCTAGTTATGTATACATATTTCTGAGCTCAGAAAACATTGCCAACAGAGAGCTCCATGTCTCTCTCAGATCTATTGCTACTCGTATATTCAGACAAAATTTCCTCTGAATAACTGCACTGCAAAACTGCTAGTTCAGCACATTGAAATGAACACTACTATATTATTTCCTTTAATAGCGAGTCATTACTGCCAGTAAATAAGTTCATGTGGATAGATTTTGATTTGCCCTACATGGCTGCCTAAACACATCTCCATTCAGCTGCTTACAGCATTTTCAATGAGGTCAGTTATAATGCTGTGTCATACTTTCATTTCCTAAGTGAAGGGCGTTACACTGCTCGCCTGATACACAGGCGAGAAAGTCTACCAGTTCTTAGTAGAAACGGGGTTGTCAATCACTTGGTGGAAGTGTGACTCAGCAGCTGCTTCGTCTGAAAAAGTACTCTGCACATAGGAGATAAATAGGAGAGGGATGTCTTTACAAGCACATCAATTCTCTGGTATGCATATAAACAAAAAATGTTCTTACCACCCTACAGAATTTATGTAGCAATTTTTTTCACTAATTTATTTCAAATCTTCTCTTTGCATACAAGGAAGACTGTATAAACTCGGTTATTTAAACCATTCCTAATTTTTGCCAGGAATTGATCCATGAAGATTTCTTTGACTAAATTAAAGATGTCCATTTTGTTCACCAAAAAACTGTACGCACTAAGGGAGGAGAGTGATTTTTCTTCCCACAAGCAATGAGTTTACAAATCTGACTCATAATTATTTACATCTAAAAACCATCTTTCAAAAATAAAAAATAAATGGCTACAAATTTTCTACACATGGACACCAGTCCACCTAGAATACTCAGACGTACAGCAAACACTCAATCTAAAAAGGTGAGGGAAAAGTCCTTCCTCAGAACACACAGAGGAACATACACCAGCATGAAAACAGAACAACTGCAAAAAAATTCAAGGTAAAATCCGCATGCTGCCATTTTACGAGAGACTCCAGGTCTAAATTACATTCTCTAACAAAGGAGAGAGCACCTATAATATTTTGAACAATCTTCAGTTTCTCTATGACAGGAGTCCAGGGGAACCAAAGATATTAAAGTTTCTCTCAGATACACTAAGACTCTTTGGTTTCAAGAAAGACAACCATACAATGTAGAATAAAGGTGTATAAAACCCAATTCTTACCGTGCAAAACATGCAGATCTCAAATGAATTGATTGGGAAGAAGTCTGGGGAAAAAAATTAACAAATGGAAGAAGTTTTTGTAAATGCCTAAGTAAGCTTTATGACTGCTTATGATAACTATCGAACATGGGTTCAAAAGTGATTCAACAATTTCATGTAGATGAGTACCAGGAACTATGAAATACGAACACACGGCCACAACCTTTAGTTCAGTAAATCCCAAATCCTAATCATCAGATTGCTCAAACATTCAACTGAATAATCCTATCCTCTCTCCTACCCTTTGTCACAGAAAAATCCTCTATTGACCACTGTCAGACACAACATATCAGATTTTAGGGACCTACTGTGATACTGTAAATAGCTATTCTTGTGCTTTATGCACTGGAGAGAAAAAGCGGAATTTTAAGTTGAGTAGGTAATAGTTGTCTGCCACAAAGTAGGATCCAGTCCTCAAGATGTTTAGGAATAGCAGCAATTTTACCAAAACAAGGTTAAAGCATACTAACTTACATACATGAATTTACAGAATAGAGATCCAGTGTTAATATATTTTTATTGCTACCTGTTTTCATGGTACTTTTTACAAGAAATACGAAGGAGGAGCTGATTCTCTTGGTTCACTGGGGCTTTGTTTTCCATCAAAATACAGTGCTTGTTGAACTCCTGCCCTAACTGGCCTTTTTCTTTGCCATATCAGTGCACACACAATTATTCTATCTGGTAAAGCACAGAAACCTCTTAGTAGCTACACAATTGGTCCAGTTTTGTTCCCTTCTGCATACACCTCTCGCATAGCAACCTGCCCAGATAACTTCATCTAATTTCTTAAACTTAATCTGTTTTTAAGGGAGCCACAAAAATGCAAGCGACTCTCCAAAGATGTGAAGCATTATTTGGTTGACAAACAACGTCCTCAAAGATATGCTGACATAATGAATGATACTGATGTACAGACTGCTGTAATTACAGCAATTATATCTCTAGGAATCCAAATGTATATCTTAAATTATACTCTCTGCCACCAGCAAATGGTAAAAGAACAAATATAGTAGCTCTTATTCCTGCAGGAATCTAAACAAAAATATGTGGAATGGCTTATAGAAAATGACAAGAGTTTCAGTTAATTAACAAATACCATTTCCAAAGCTTTTCTAGAATTGTACTATACAAAATGAAAATAAAAACAAAAAAACAAAAACAAAAGAAAAAACAAAAGAAACAAACAAACAACCCACCACAACCTTAAAAACTTATGTAAATTTCGCACAGGAAAAAAACATCAGAGTTTGCTGAGTGGAAAAGATGAATCAAGATTAATGGAGAAATGCTATTTTTAAAAGTCCTAAAAATGTTACAGAGTTAAAAATATAAAGTAAAAATTATTTTTATAGCAGCTGCAATGTCCATTTAAGGCTGACAATTTCTCGGAGATGACTAGTACTATATATCTCATGCAGCTGTCACTGTTTTGAGTTTATTACAGTATAACAGCATAATCTGATAGTTTTAAAACTCAGAATCCCTCCCTATTTTTGGCTTAAATTCAAGTTATAATTATAGTAAATGTACTATTTTTTTGAAAGAATACTGCTGCTTATGTTCTTAACATAGTGATTTTGTTGCTTTCGTATTGCAAAACTGAAACTAGACTAGGATAAACACAGAGGGAAAAAATTAAGGCTTAAACCAAGTTTAATATGTAACTCCAACGCACCATCACAAAGCCCAAGAGGCAGGATATGCAATCCTGCATTCCTTATGCACTCGTAATACCTCTTGGCTTCAGAGGAAGTTTTGTTTAAGAAAGCATATAATCAGAACCTATAATTTCATTAATTGCATGCCACAGGCAGTCCATGTGAGGTAAGAATCATGAACCAAACCGGCTGGAAGGATGGCAGAACCCATTAGCCCCGCCCGCATCTTTGTGGACCACTGAGTCTATGCAGCAAAACCATGAATCCTCATCTTCCCCACTCACCCATCCTTCCAGCTCTTCCTCGTGACAGACCGCATCTGTCATGTAGACAGTAGTGCAGATGTTTCATTCAGGACACAACGCAGCTCTCAGGTCCCTGTTACTGCTCTCCATCACCATCCTTCCCCAGACTCTTGGCAGTACCGAGGATTTCACTCGATGCAGATCCCTACTCTGTTGGGATTCTTATATTATTCATAGTAGGCACAGACAAAGTGAATGTTATGTAGCTATTAGTACAGAGTGCTCTGACATATTACATATTTCATTAGATATCCTTTGGGCAATTTAGGAAGTATCATCTAAAAACTCGGTGAATGGACTTGACTTTTACAGTATTACTGTACACATAACTTTTCCATGCATACCATAAACATAAAGGACTCTACTGGGTGTGTATTACAGATAGTTTTATGGTATCTCTCAAGATTTATTTATATATGTTGGAAAAAATAGCACGGAAAAAAACACCTCCCATATTATAAAGGCCTTTTATTTGTTAAAACACGAGCAAAAAAAACCCACTGGCACTTGCAAGCTACTTCTTCTTCTAAATATAAAAACAAATAATCAAATGTTAAAAGAAACCATTCACAGGATGAAGAATGACAGGTGATGTTACAGTAAAGTGTGAATCTATAGATAGCTCTCCACTGCAAACTGACATATAAAAGCACAGAGCAGACAGTTCTTCAGCTACAAAACCCCCTTTAGCTCCCCGTATAATAAACTGAAAACTCTAGTTAATTTCTACCTGTGTCACTGAACAAAATTCCATTTTTGCAAAACCTAACTAACAACTAACTTACAGTTTCTTTTACAACAGCCTTAAAACATAAAGCAGGAACAGAATCTCCAGATTAAAAGTAAAAGAGGTAATTCTTAACTATCCTAAATGCTCAAACTTCGTAAGGAAGCTTCCAATGCATAAAGGCACATAAAAGAACAAAATAAAAAGCAAACAAATTGAAGGTATAAAAATGAGGGTGACTTAGGGATAAGGAGGATGAAAACAAAGGAAAGGGAAAAAAAAAGAACACTTTTAAAAAGGGAGAAAGAAAAGCATGACAATGAAAATAAATGAATCGTTGAAACCATGGTGGGAGGAACTGATGAATATTAACTTTTATTATTCCGATTACAAAATACATTTCAAAATTGGATGAAACACATTCTATGTATGTTTTGCCAAGGACATTCTTGGCAATTACAAAGTCAGGAAAATTATAATTCAATCAGTGAGGCATTACTTAAAACCACTTGAAAAAGCAGATCATTTCAACCAGCAAACAGACTGCATGGGTAAAATTTTAAAGACTCAGTATTCTGGAGCAGTGCAGATTGCACTCACATGTTGCAGAGTTCCAGTAATGGGGCCATTAGAAATATAGCAATTTTTCTTCCTTGATGCATTTTACCAATCTTTCTTCTCTTAAATGAGCAGCAAAGCTCCATCATCGTTTTCCATTTAAAATGAGGACAGTTCTAGGAAAAAAAACACCAAGCACTTGTAGAGTAAAACTTTTATTTTGCTAAAAAACCTGGTTTAAACTTTTTTAAAAGCTATACTGTCCACGACAACCAGATCACATCTATAAAGATGCTTGCTGTATTTATCGAGCACATGTGGGACACTTTACCATGCACCAAACCTGTGCGCTTGCCTTGAAATGGATGATACAGTCCTAAAAACGTTACGAGTACGTCATTACGTCTGTTGCTACACTGGCAAAACCCACAACAAACAGGTCACTTTGACCTTTGTCATGTACACCGTAATTTCGCAGAACTGCTGAGACCCAAAGAATGGGATTGACTGAAAAAGGCACCAGGCATTCACCGTTCCCATTGGAAAACGAGTGTGCCCTGCCTTCCCCGCAGTAGCGCCTATTTACACATCGCTGTGATTGCGCTGTGACGGGGAGCGGCGCAGCCCTTCGCTTTAACCCGTCAGGTTACCGAAGCCTTTGCAAATCGCCCGTTGTGCAGTCAGATTTTCAGAGGACCGAAAACGCCGTGGACTGGCACTCCTGGGGCGACTTTACCACCCCTCACTGCCACAGGCACCCCGAGTCGCGCTCCGCCGCGCCCGCAGACAGGGTAAAGGTGGGCGCCCTGCGCCGGCAGGTGCGCGGGGCAGGAGCCCGCTCCAGCCCAGAACGCCCCGAGCTGAGCCCCGGGGTCGTTTCAGTCGCCGCTCCCCGCGGAAGCAGGTGCGCCGCCGCCGCCGCCCCTCCGCGCCCCGGGGCTGCGCGGGAAGGTGCCGCAGCGCGGCCCGCCCGCTCCCGCCCCGCCGGGCTGCGGGGGGCCGCGTGACGCGCCGCGCCAGATGGGGGCGGGGGGACGACTGCGGTGATGGAAAATTTTCGGCTCCTGCATCTCCTGCGCGTGCCCTCGCCGGTCCCCGCCCCTTCCCCGCTTCCACGCCCGCCCTCATCCCGGCGGCGGCTGTCCAGAACCTTCGGCAGTGGTGACGGGCGGGTGCCGCCGCCTCGCGCCGCCCGCCGGATTCCCGCCCGCTTGCCCCGGCGACAGTCGCGGTGCAGAGCCACGGTCCTCCCGCCTGTCTCAGCCCTTGGGATCCTCGTGTCCCGTCAGAGCCGCGGGCACTGCAGTGGGCCCAGGAGCAGGGATGGTGGAGAGGGAGTCGCTGTCCCTCGACGGTGTGAGCTGCTCTTGTGTCCTTGCGGCCGCCACTGCCCCGGGACAGCAGACAGGCAGCCGCCCTTCGCACCCTCCACGGGCTCTCGATGCTGCAGAAGAAGGGAGGGAGGGCGATAACGTAGAGGGGTCAAACGACTCGGTGGCAGGGCATCCTCTGCTCTCGAAGCTGGCAGCACCAGACTGGCGTGGGAGTGCGGTGCTGCCGCGAGCACAGGAGCTGGGGACGCTGCTTTGCAACCCTCTGTCCCTCTAGAGACAGCAGCCAAATGGGCCCCCGCTGCCCCCGTCAAGCCACCTGCGGAGCTGTGGCCATACACCGTTTATGTGAGGAGCGGCGGCGAACAATAAAGCCCGGCTGCCCACTTTCACGGAGGACCGAGCAGCAAAGCTCTCCAAATCTTCTGGAGTGGTTACTTGAGGAAAAGGAAGCAGGATGTTCTGTTTCCCATTCTTCTTTACAGGGGGTTTATTGTGAATCACTTCACTAGGGGGAGTTTGTCATTCCGGTTCACATCCCGAAGGAAACGTTCGGGGAGTCTGTCGGCTGCCCTCGGGGTCCGGGCTTGCACGTGCGCTGCTGCAGGTGTTAAAAATAGCGAGTGACTGCAGCGAGGAGCTATGATGGGTCGGTGGCACGGCGTCCCCTGCCACGCACCCAGCTACCGGGAGACGCCAGCGCCAGAGGCCGGAGGCAGGCGCGGGGTGGAAAGAGGGAGGCAGATCCCGAGTGAACCGGTAGCCGCCGGGTGCTGCAGTCATGCTGCGGATGCCGCACCGGTCCGGTAGAAGCACCTCTCAGGCAGGGCGCTCTTGACAAACACCGCAGCGTCCTGTCTCCACCGCGCAAACCAGTGCCCCAGTGTAAACACTGGAGAGCTGCTCGGCTCACGTGCTAGCGGCCCCGCTCCCGACCCCCGCGGGGCGCACGCCGGTGACCGGCTCCCACGCCTCAGTCGGGGACGCTCCCCCGTCCCCAATGCCCCCCCGCTCCGGCCCGGGCAGCAGGGGGTCAGGGCGGGGGGCGGCGCGGCAGCGGGCGGGCGCCGCGCCCCTTGCGATGACGTGCCACATTCTTGCCTGAAGAGCGGCGGCGCCCCGAAGGGGCCATCAGACCGGGAGCGACGCCGGAGTGACACAGACTCGATATTTTCTTTCCTTTTGATACCGCTGGCTTTTTTACGTGATTTTTTTTTTTTTTACCTTCATTTATCTAGGGGCTTGTTTTCGCTGACATTTCATAGTTAAGGGTTTTTTTTTCCTTGCAAGAAGTAGCAGCGGAGACAGGAGCATCTCGCTATTCCGAGGCTTCGGGAGAAACCCTCGCTTTCAAGCTCTTGTGCAGAAGGTACGGCAGGGGCTGGCTGTTACCGAGCCGCCAGGAGGAACGGGGCGACTTTTCGGACGGAGCGCGGCTCGTCCTTCGCGCCTTTGTCCGGCGGCAGCGCCTCGGCTTGTCGCCAAGACCCTGCCGGGCTCCGCCGAGACACGCGTAGGGACGCGCCGCCGCTGCATCCCGGAAAGGTGGCAAACCCGCAAAGCGACTGCGGCGCGACGCAGTCTCGCCACCGGTTTGCGTTTTTCCATTGAAAACGCCGGGACGCGCGGTGTCGCCGGCGGGGAGGAGGGAGGTAAACACAGGGAGGGACAGCCGCGGGGCTGGAGGCTCCGGCAGCCGATGTGACAGTCGCCGGTCGGTGTTGCATCAGTCTGCTCTCCGCTATCGNGTCGCCTCCCGCCCCCTCCGCAGGCGCGGCGAGTCCCGCCGGCAAGGACAAAAGAGCGGCCGCCGCCGAGCCCCGACCCCCGCCCCGCCAGCATGAGCAGCGCCGAGATGGGCAAGTTCAACATCTCGCCCGACGAGGACAGCAGCAGCTACAGCTCCAACAGCAACGACTTCAGCTACCCCTACCCCACCAAGCCGGCTGCCATGAAGAGGTGAGGAGGCTCCGCCGCCCCGGGGCGGCGCGCGCCGCCCGG
>VZTF01008205.1:262530-299229 GCA_013397755.1 Cnemophilus loriae
GGCGGTGCCGCGTGTCTGTCGGCAATCCGTACGGAAACACGGGAATCGCTGCGGCCGGAGACGGGCGCAACGCTCCGCGCGCCGACACCGTGGCAGGTGGGATGGTTCTTTCGGGGTTATTCCATCGGTTTTTCCTTTTGCCTTTGAAATGGATTGGAAATGCTGATCGGGAAGTGAATATGCAAGTTGCCCGTTAGAGTCACTAATGGTGCAATGTTGTGTTGCAGCCACTATGCGGATATTGATCCAGAAAACCAAAATTTCTTGCTCGACTCCAACGTTGGAAAGAAGAAATATGAAACTCAGTATGTAAGTACCCAGCAATGACGTTCCAAATAAACAAACAAACAAAAATGTACTGCCAAATTTATGTTTGTTTTAATTCTGGAGTGAGTAATAACTTTCTATTAATTATTACCTATCTCCCTTTCCTCAGCATCCGGGTACTACCTCCTTCGGAATGTCAGTATTTAATCTGAGCAATGCTATTGTGGGTAGTGGCATCCTTGGTCTTTCTTTTGCCATGGCTAACACTGGAATTGCTCTTTTTGTGTAAGTATCCTTTGGTTCATCAAAAGAACCCCATCTTTCTGGTGTGTAATTCGTAATTGAAAAATACTTGGTGTAAGAATATGACCCCTAGAAAATATCCAGTCATTTTCATAGGTGCAGAATTGCATTTTAGGATTTACGGCTTGTTTTAAATGTAAAGATTGTGATACATTCAAAAGAACCTGCAAAAATTAAACAGGTTCATTGCAAGTTCTGCAACCCTCGAAAACATTTTACAGTGAATTTTACTTGACTTAGCTGTAGTTTCTCTATGAATAACTGATAGACTTCCCCTGGAAGTTCCATTATCCAAGTCCCAGTCAGGGATGTGGTCTTGCTTTCCTCAACTGACATCATTGTGCCTACAGAGTTACAATGTATTTATCCAATAAAGAAGTCCTTTTTATTGCTGTCCTTTCACTCAATTCAGAGAACTGGTTTCAGTTACACCTATAAAAATTTCTGTCTGCCTGCCTGCAAGGGAGGGATGTGGAATAACCAGCATATCTGTATTGGCACATCTACGCCGGCAAAAGCTTTGAGGTGTAGGACAGAACTACAGTAATGTAACTGGAAATGACATAAGGATACAGTTATGTGCAGTGGTTTTAAATGTCTTGGGAAAGTACATTTTTCACGTGTTGGAGGCAGTTCAGCTCACACAACATGTAGTATCAGTGACTTGACTGCAAATGAGTATGCATGGATATGTTTAAAGGAACTTCGTGTTTTTTATCCTGGAAATAGATGAATGTGCTGAATGTTCAAGAACATGTGAAGAGCAATGTTTAGTTCAAAATTTCCCTGACTCTGCTGCCAGATTTCCAGAAAGTAGGTCAGATTTACTTCCAGATATTTCACAGTGTATCGGGTGGTGCTCAAGTTTCCTGAGGAAACTACCAATGTGTAAAGTTCCGACCTAAAGGATTTTAAGTATATGGGGATTTGTTAATCTTTTACTAAGATTTTCACTTGCTTAGATGATGCTAAACTGAATGAACGACTTAGCGTCGTTATCTAGAAGAGATATTTCATCTCTCTATACATCAGTTTCATGCTCTAAAGATGTTCTGCAGCACATGTAAGATAGTCAATGTAAGGCATATTAGAATGTCTCTGAGGAGAGGAATAAGGAGAATTTCAGGTTAGCTATTTTGAACAGACTTGGGGGGGTCCTTTTTTCTGAGGAAAAAAATGTTGAAAACTGTCAATTTAACAATTTGGTGCTGAGGCAATTTAGTTGGCTTTTATTTCCAGATACTGCATTCAAATCTATTTGCATTAGTGCTGTTTCAAAGACAAACTGGCTCATTACCTTTCAAAACTTAGTGGAGATCATACAGTTCTGAGGCAGGAAAGCAGTTAATTGCAGATGATGCTGAGGATTTATGATGACACTGAGGGCATTACGGGCATCCTTTAATAACTAGGTTGCAGAATCAGATCCAGATGCAGTTGATTAAGGCAATAAGTTCTTCGAAGACTATGGAGTCACTTGTGTAAGTGCTGTGACTCGTCACTTGTGTCAGCACTAAATAGATGAATAGAATGGTCTGGAAGCCAGAGACGGAGAAAACTCTGAGATGAGTTTGCTGACTGATCTTGTCAACACTGTAGGCAGCCATTCCAGGTCAGGACTGAGAGGTCCATGGTCTGTGGTGTTTTAAAGTAGTGTAACCCTGGCACATCTCAGCTGTGCTGTTTCTAGTTGATGGCTGAGTCAAATCCTAGTTAATCTCTACCTGTCAGAAATAGAGAGGTTTATTTGTGTGCATGTGTTAGTACTGAATTGGCACAGTAACATAAATTTCTTATACAGATCTGTGAAGCTTCTCAGATCTTGTTTCCAGTTCTTTGTGCTGCATTTACTAACTTGACCAACATTAAAAATGGCACAAAAGGAAATGTACTCTGGGAAATAAAGTTTGCCCTTTTAAAGCCATTTTTGATGTGCTGATTCTCAGGTTTCCTATGAAGCAAAATGCTTGTATTGGTATAAGAAAGACCAGGGGGTTTTTTTTAATGCTTTGTAATTTTCCACTGTGTTCTCCAGCAGCCGAGAAGTCCCCCCTAGCGTGCCACTCCAGGAAGTGCATTTGTTGTGGGAGAGATTTGTTGTTGAGAGATCCGAATTTTAGGTGATGCAAATATGCTTCTGGAAATAATATGCATTGCCTGTAAAAGCGGTGGGGAAGATAAACAAGCCACTAGCGATTCCCATGTAAGCACATCTGAAGAGTTAACTTTTGAGGAAAGAAATATTTTTTTTAATGACAATAGACGTGTATTTCCATTTGAAAACACAGCTCTCAATGAGTCTGAATTTTCAGTCAATTCTTTCAGGCTTTTGCAGTTTCATCCTTACATAAGAAAAGGATGTAACACAGGTTTAAGCTGAAAAGCTGATTTCTTTTAAGACCAAGAGATAATCTTCACTTCAGCTGTAGTTAGCCTCAACTGCCTGTTCAATAGATGCCTGACACACTGTTGATAGGAAGATAGAAGAAATAGAGTCTCTTACAAGGGTGCAAACCCCCACCCCCACCCGCACACATTCCCATTGATACTTTGTTGAGTTATGTATATCAAATGTAGCCAAGTATAATAGCCTGACACTTGGGGATGCTTACACCACTTTAGACTGAATAGAATCATTGTTCAAACCTACATTAGAATTTCTTTGTATGCCTCTGACATGCAATTTAGTATAAAATCCTTTCTACACACAGCATTAATTGGGTTTTCAGAACGCTTTTAACTGACCTTAGAATCTACATTTTTTTCCCATATAATATTTTAATGTGAATAATGTTCATATTTGATGCATCTTTATTTAATACGGTTACAATAAGTCATTTATGGCTATTACAAATTTGCATGTTTTTCTCTCCCCAGGATACTCCTGCTGTTTGTCTCAATATTTTCTTTGTATTCAGTGCATCTTCTTTTGAAGACTGCCAATGAAGGAGGTATGGCAAATTACTGTTTTACAAATATGTAGTATTTGTTTCTTATGGTATCTTTGTGAAATACACCCTTCCAATGGGATACTGTATTTTCTTTTAGGATCTTTATTGTATGAACAGTTGGGAATGAAGGCTTTTGGTATGGCTGGAAAACTTGCTGCTTCTGGATCAATTACAATGCAGAACATTGGAGGTGAGGACAAGATCTTAAAACGTCTGTACTGTCAATAGTAATTGTTCCCTGCTTATTCTTGGAGACTTATTTGTCACACAACATGTGTTCATTAACTGCTTGTGTTCAAGTGAAGTTATGAAACATGTTATGTGATTCTTGCATCGTGTGGCATATTCTATATTTGTAATGATCTATGATGTTATTCACCTACAGCTATGTCAAGCTACCTCTTCATAGTGAAATATGAGTTACCATTGGTCATCAAGACATTTATGAACATCGAAGAGACCACAGGGTAGGTGTTAGAACTCCTCATCAGAGAAACTATTAGGAGAAACAAATACGGAGACTGTATATATTTTTATATGAAGACCACGTTCGGTACACCGTAGGGTAGCTTCTTATTCAGACAGAGATACAGTAAGTTTTCCCTTCCCCTGAGTGCTTCACTTCATTTAGATCCAGCCTGACCTGGGAAAAGGGTAGAAAAATACAGGTATCGCATCATGTTGCAAAAAGCTGTTCTGTAAAGAACATCAGGTAAGTGTTAATGTATGTACCAGTCAGTACATACGCTCAATAAGGAAAAATAAATGTCGTTGTGGTTGGTTTTTTTGTTTTGGTTTTTTGTTTATTTTCTTACTGCATTCGGAATGGTTTGGTCTGATTAATTTGGTTTTCTAGTATTAATATTGTGGGAAGTGATTAAATATAAGACTAAGGTGCAGTTATGCAATGAATGTCTTAAGCAACAGTTCTCGAAAAGATACGGAGACTAAACCACAGTTTATATGCCCAAGACTAGAATGGTAGATGCCTTGCTATCAGGTCCTGGAGACACCTTGACTCCAGAGTGGCTTTCCTGCTTGGCTTTAAAAAGAGGTGCCTTGAATAGGATTTGTTTTATCTAACCCTATCCTCTGAAAGGTAGATTTTGAGTTCATCATTACACTGGTCTTAGTGCAATCAGTGGAGAAGGATGATCCTCTGTAGTGATCAGTTCAGTGCACCTGACTTAGACACATTTTGTGCATCTCCAAAGAACAGTTGATCATATCACTCTGTATTGAGAGGGTGTGTAAAAACAAGATGCCTGAGTTCAGATGGATAGAGTTAAGTGCTATAAATCTCACTCTTCAGAGTTGTACTTCTGTGCCTTGTCCTGAAGTGTCCCAGTCTTGAGAGGGCTGAGCAGCTCAAGACTCCAACTTACACCTAAGCCTGAGTTCAGAAGGTAGGCATTTTTCTGCCGTGTTCCCCAAGGGGTTCAAGCTATTTGGTGATGTTCATACAGCTTGCTGATAGATATTGTTGTAACAACAGTGCTAGCCATATTTTTTTTTCCTTTTTTTTGTTTTTTTTTTTTTTAATGTACTTGAATACTGCAGCTACCCTATTTACTTAGTAGTGTTATGTTTACAAATTCTTTGCTGGGAAGGTTCATTTCTCTCTTTTGGCTGAATTCGAGTCCATATTTTTCAATTCTTAAAGAGAGCCCCTGGAGTAGCCAGTATTTAGAAGGGGGCTCGGAGGCAAATATTTTTAACTGTCCCATCTTCAGTAAAGAATTCAAAATTGATTGCAATTCAAGAGGGAAAGCTAAAGTCTGTGAATCTCACTGGATACAGCTGCTGCTCTACGAATCTAGCAGAGAAAATTAAGAAATTGAGATCTGTATCCTAAATGTTTTCTTGTTGGCTGGCGCTAGGTAGCTATACACCGATTTAAAGTAAATATTTTCTCAATGCTCTGGCAATTGTGAACCACATTTAACTGACTCTCTCCATGCATTGCTTAGGGGAGTCTGGGTGGCTACCATTGGCATGGATTCCACTCTGGCAGCCTGGGGCCTAAAATGTAAGCACTTACCTGTTTAAGTGTCCCAAAATAATGCTTACTGTAAAAGAGCTTCTGGAATTCTGAAACAATATTACAAATACTATGTCCATTATGAAAATTTGTTTAGCAACTTCTAAAGTACTTGGCTATATTTTAAAACTGCACAATCCCATTCTTTACTCTTCAGCACAGAAAAACTTTGAAGTCCTTGATCTGAAAGTCCTGATGGCCTCTCTATGGTATGCACAATAGCAGTGCATGTTCTTGTGATTGTATCAACTGCAAGGAGTTTCTGTGTTGTGATTTCTTTTAAATTTGCCACCAGTCTACTATATTTTTTAAAAAGACAACAAAAGGTGTATGGTGTTAGTGTCCTATACATCTGAAGTTTCTAAAATACTCCTTTCTTACATCTGGTTATCCCAGGTAAAACTGAGGAAAGAGATGACTACATCATTTTTGCATTTACTATATAAATCCAGAGCAAGTCTGTTAATTATTCCATATTTCCAATACCACATAAAAGGCTATGATTCAGCAACTGAGTTTGCATATACAAATTTCCAATCAAATTATTAATATTTTTGTTTACCTAAATAGTATACAGTCCATTTTAAGATAAATACTGTTAAATGATATCATAATGGGATGCAAAGTATTAATTCTTGGGAATAAATGTTTAATGTTACTTAATTGCTTAAAGCATATAGGATGATCCTGTTGGACTTTGTTTTTATGTATTTCAAAAAAGATGTTAATCTTCTAATGCTCAAAAATGTTTTGTGAAAAAATAGCTGCTGCTTCTTACAGAACAAATGGCAAAAATGCTCTGAAGGAAAAAGCTTCTGAAGTTCTTACCATGTTTTCCCTACTGAAAGGGACTAAATGTGCCTCCAAGAGACTCCCAGTGCTTGTTGGAGTTTTCTCAGCCAGTGGGCTTGAGCTACTGCCTTACCTTCAGCCCTCACCTGTTTTTCTTTAACTCCCACAGGGCACCCAACAGAATTTTATTTCCATTAAAATTGGAAACCCTGCTGGGGCCCTAAAATATTGTAACACATCTGGAGAGTTGGGAACGAGCACTTAAGAAAATTACTATTTTTTCCATGATTGATCCCACTTGACTTTTTTCTAACCAGTCATTTACTTTTCTGTCTTCTGACTTCCAGATGATATTATTTTCATGAAAGGACACTAAAGGAAAGGCACAATGCAGGTTTGGGGTGAGATAAGAAGCTATTGTAGGGTGTTAGGTCCATAGAGGAAATTAAATGCTATCCTTTGTGACACCAGGTAGTGCATTTTTTTAAGGAGCCATGTGTTGTAGGAGATAAGAGTGAAGACTAAACTGAAAATGTAATTTTTAAATACCTTATTACTTACAAATATTACCTTCTTTTCTACAGAGAATGGTATCTCAACGGTGACTATTTAGTACTGCTGGTGTCTGTCATCCTCATTCTTCCCCTGTCCCTACTGAAAAATCTAGGTAAGTAGTAGAGAGCAATCAAAATAAAAACCCATTGAAAATACTGTGGGGAAATGGGTTGATGCAATGTTTGAGTCTTGAAATGCTGTGTGAATTAACAGCTGTCTCCAAAGTTGTCTCTTGGGACTAATTAGCATTTGGGTAATTGCTGTCGGTCTCCTTGAAGAAAGGAAAAAAAAATCAAGACAAGTATACTGAATTACAGATGTGCTTGTGGAAAATGGAAGGACAGCAGATAGGATGGCTTTAGAACGAAGCGCAACAGTAATTTTCTGTTTCTGTTCTTATCCCAGAGTTTGACCTATTTTGGTCAATGGTGAAATAACATAATATTGTTACCAGCTATCCTGTAACAGCCTTCAAAGAATAGGGCTGCTAACCCTGGGCAGTATCTTTTCATTTTAGATCTCAAGGAGTAACAGAATATTCATATCAGATGCTCTATCTGAAATGGCTGTAATTCTCAGTGATATGTGTGAATAATTCAGTTAACAGGCTATTTATTCAGAGAATCCTGAAGTGGAACCTTAACAACTGAGAGTGTCAATGTGAATTACTCTCTCAAATTGCTATTTTCCAGAAGTTAAGTAAATCAGTAAAAACGGAAGGGAAAAGGCTAAGTCATCTGATAGTGCATGCTATTAAAGTTAATCCTATAATCATTCTTAGTATACAATAAACAATTCATATAGCTGTTGCTGTGGGCTTTTTTAGTTTGCATCTTTTTCTTGTGAGTTAAAAAGTTTAACATTAGACTCACTGTATGTACGGACCCTAATATGTCTGTCAGAACTTTTAGATCTGGGTTGAGATTAGCAGAAAGTCAATGAATAATTAATTTGTTCTGTGTAATGCTAAGGAAATGACAATCTAAAGAGATCACTGACAGAATACATTTTGTCATAATGTTTCGACTCGAATGGTCTTTCTGTTTCTTGTATCTTAGATTTTTTTTATCTTTCTCTATCACAGGGTATTTGGGCTATACCAGTGGCTTTTCCTTACTTTGCATGGTCTTCTTTCTGATTGTTGTAAGTATAATATTGTAAACTTCTAGTGCTTGTAAAACTGCATTTCAAAGTGAAATTAAACACAATTTCTAAAAATTTTCACATCTTGCATTAGTCCAAGTAATAAATGTGTGGCTTTATTTCTAGGTAATTTGGAAGATGTTTCAGATTCCTTGTCCTATGGACAGTGTCGTCATGAACGTGACATTAATTAATGCGACAGTGGCACCTTTGGTAGATAAAAATATAACAAGTGATGATATGTGCAAGCCGAAATATTTCATCTTCAATTCACAGGTAACTGATCGAAAATCAGATGCTCTGTTGGAAATAGCTGAGACTTAGTATGTAGCAGATAAATTAGGTCGTTTTAACTTTAAGCAGTTGCCCAGTTTTAAAATTGGGATGTGTTAAGACTTTCTGTTCCAATAGACTTGGGCATCGTTTACCTCAGGCAGACTGGGTTGTCTCCACATGCCAAATGCACAGAAATTAGAGGAGCTTGAGGTGCCTGTTTGAGTGGCAAAAAACACATCTCTCATTCTTCAGCACAGCATTCCTCAAGCTTTCTCAAGGAATTTAGTGAAGCATTTTAAAAAGTAGATTGCAGAAGAAGATGAAGAAAACGGTAAAAGCTTGCAAATAGGATGTCTGACTTGTTCCCAGTCACAAATTCTTGACTCATGAATGCTCCCAGTTACAGTGGTGAATCTCCACACATTTGATGCCTATAACCAAGTTCGAGATATAATGGTTTAAGCCTGTGAGTTGCAGAACATGATTTTGAATGCAAATACATTCAGCTCATCATGGACTTCAGTGACAGTTGAGACTAGTTGGTACCTCAGGGTCTGGATTTAAGAAAATATGAACTTGTTTTAACTTTTTCCAAAGTTTCCATTGTAAAGAATAGCTGGTCTTTATCACAAAATAAGGTCAAAACTGAAGAATCTCCTGATGATTTTTTAAGGTAAATTTCTAATGTCTATTGAGATACTTAAGAAACATACTTCTCTTTTTTTCAGACTGTTTATGCTGTCCCAATCCTAACATTTTCTTTTGTCTGCCATCCTGCAATTCTTCCTATTTATGAAGAACTGAAAGGGTAAGTGTTAGGTATATATCTGTAATTTCACTAAACAAACAAATATAGTATGAAACAGTATGTTCTCACTACTAACAATGTTTCTTTTTCTTACAGCCGAAGCCGTAAAAGAATGATGAACGTGTCCTATGTATCTTTTTTTGCCATGTTCCTCATGTATTTATTGGCTGCTCTCTTTGGATACTTGACATTTTATGGTGAATATTGCCGTCTCTGCTTTCTTTTAATTATTTATGTTTTGCAAATTCACAGTATTATTTTAAAAATAGAACAAGCAAGCATTTACTGTGCATTCTAAATATACACTGTTAGTTGGGCTTTTTTTAAGTACTTCTATAAGTGCACACCCCAAAGGAGATCAGTAGCAGAATTAGGCCCAAGACATAGGATTAAAATTGGATTAAACCAGATTCTGTGCCTTCAAGTCATCCCTGTGTAAAATGGATACATTCTTACAGGAGCTCTTGAGGCTTTCAATTCATATTGATGATGTAACTGTAAAATTTGTTTAGAATCTAGAGCAGAAGCACATGTTTAAGAAGTATGTCAGCTAAATCTAATTAAAATACTGTTTTCTTTATAGGAAAAGTTGAACCAGAACTGCTTCACACCTACTCTGCTTATCTGGGTGCTGATGTTCTCCTTCTTATTGTGCGTCTCGCTGTACTTATGGCTGTAACCCTCACTGTACCTGTAGTTATTTTCCCAGTAAGTAATTTTTTTGTGTGTGTCTTGCTACCATTTTTTAACACCCGTGCTGCTGCAGTCACTTACTGATTTGGCAACTCCTGTTTATCAATTGAAGAGTTTCTCTCTTCAACTGAAAGTTGACTTTCAGTTTTTCTTTTTTCAACTGAAAAAGGAAATTTATTCTGATAAGCTTGATGAATTATAGCTATACCATTAATTCAATAAATATGTAAAATTTACTAAGCAGTAGATACAAATATATTCAGTTATATTGTTTTCCTGGTATGGTTGTATTGGGGAAATGAAACAGATTGCCCCTCTATAAAAGTACTTACACTGTTGTATTATCAGCTTACAAAAGCCAGCATGTTTTTGTACGTACATTGTGGACACAATCTGGCCATTTATGTGTATGTTGTCAAGCAGCATCCTTAGATGTTACAAAATTTCCTGGAATTTATTTTCGTTCAAGCCAGATACTTTTCCTTGTTTTTTTTTTTTTTTTGTCTATATAACTTTCATCTTTCACCTTCTATTAAAATCTGAAGCATTCAGGAAAATGATGTTAAAATACTTTCAGCAGGAAGGTCTGATTCAGGTGACAAATCACTGTCTTCCAAAATGAAGACTAAACTGTCTTTTTTTTTTTTTTTTTTCCCCTCTCTCCCCCCACCCCTGCCTTCCAAAGATCCGCAGTTCCATTACCCAGCTGCTGTGGGCAGGGAAGGAGTTCAGTTGGTGCCGTCACTGTTCCATTACTGTTGCTCTTCTGGCATTTACCAACATGCTCGTTATCTTTGTCCCTACCATTCGAGACATCTTTGGATTCATTGGTAAGCATTTTCTTGTCAGATCAAGCAGTCTTTCACATTTCAGAAAAAGCAGTTCCAGTCTAATTAGAGTATGTTTACCTGTTTATGAATTTTTATTTCCATGCTTTCTCTCTACAGGTGCTTCTGCGGCTGCCATGCTGATCTTTATACTTCCTTCTGCCTTCTATATCAAATTAGTGAAGAAGGAACCAATGAAGTCAGTGCAAAAGATTGGGGTATGTATAGACAAATACGTAACTACACTTGCTTACTAATTCAAAGCAAAAAATGTAATTATCTTCTTCATGATTTATGAATTTTGAAGTCCTGGTGAAGGTAGTCAGTGAATTGGCATTTAATGTTATCTTGCATAGTTGCAAGGAGTTGCACAGGAACTCAAAACCGAGGAACTGGCCATCACAAGACTCAGTTCACTTCAGTGACTTCTCTCAGCCCCTGGCCCCTAATCTCAACAGTAGCTGGGTCATTCTGTTGCTGCAAAGAACCAGATTTCAACAGAATACCCTAGGAGCTATATTAAAAAAGCCTTAACATTCTCCAAATATTCTTTTAAGACTTATTTATGTAATTTTCCCCATAAAAGCTCATCTCTGCCAATTGTTTGGGTTATCTTGATTGTTCTTGGTGCTCTTCCTGATCACAGACATACTGACTCATAATGAAATCAGACATACTGAGACAGAGTCAAGTTAGCTCAGTGATGTAGCCTGACTGGTATCAGCAACTACATTCACTTCCCTTAGTTGAGGATGAGGTCTGCTATACTGAAAATAAATGTACTTTCTGATTTGGGAAAGGGCCCCAGATATGAGAAAGATACTTAGCTCTTTGTCACTGACTTGATCTCTTGTCTCTTTTACTTTGTCTTCTGTGAGCAGTGGCATTTGTGCTATACGTGGGCAGGAATTTATAGATATATGTTGTGGTTTACCAACACAGTGTCGTAGCAGAATCTGAAATACTTCTTTTATGTTTTCTTTTTCAGGCTTCATTCTTCTTTCTAAGTGGTATACTTGTGATGACTGGGTGTATGACACTGATTATTCTAGACTGGACCCAGAATGTTACATCTGATGGCCATTAACTGCCCTGGTCTAATCCCTATAATACTCCACTTCAAATGCCAGTGTTCACTCAGATACCTACTGAGAACGAAAATGAGCTATTCAGCTTCCTTTAAAAGGCAGATTCTTTGTTGATGGTTCTTCTGATTGTAGAATATCTGAACTCTGTCTTTAAGAAACTATTCTGCATGATGGAAGTGGATATTAACATCAAACCACGTGAGTGTCTGGCTGAAGGAAGTGACAACTTTATTCCATTCCAGAGAATGGACAGAACTCTCTGTAGACTTTTATCAAGCCATGTTTGGCTTTCGTCATTGTTACTTGGATATTTGTTATTTTACTTGAATGTGCCTAATGGAACCATTTGATGTGAGAAAGAACTCTTTAATTTACAGCAAAGTGTTTAAATAACCAATGAGAGAGCGAGAGAAAGAGAGAAACACTATTATTTTTTGTACCAAAAATTCTTATGGACCTCAAAAGCACTATTTTGACTTTAAGAAACATTTTTCTAAAAAGAAGGAAAAAAATAACATAGAAGAGCTCAGAAAAATATTTAATTAGTGTCCTAAATTAAATTTAGTTTGACTTTCTTGATCTCTTCACTCGTGTCACCAGTGACAGGACCCAAGGGAATGGCCTGAACCTGAGTCAGGGTAGGTTCAGGTTGGGTATCAGGAAAAAGTTTCTCACTCAGAGGGTGGTTGGGCACTGGAACAGTCTCCCCAGGAAAGTGGTCACAGCACCAGCCTGACAGAGTTCAAGAAGTGTTTGGATAACACTCTCAGGCACATGGTGTGGTTCTTGGGGTGCTCTGTGTGTGGCCAGGAGTTGGACATGGTGATTCTGATGGGTCCATTCCCACTCAACATATTTTATGATTTTGTAGAGGCACAATTAGAAGAAATTTTATTTTAAAAATGCTTTTAATGACCAAAACAGAAAATGAGCCAATTCAGGTCAAAATTCTCTGATACTAAATGTTTCCCATGAAATTCCGTTAGTTCGAATGAGAGTGAAAATAATCCTAAAAATCATTTTTCAGCTTACGTAAGTAACTGGAGTTACCAAAAATAGTGTGGAAACACAAATTTTAAAACTTTAAAAAACCCCACCCTTTAGAAAAGGGTAGATTTGAGAAAAGCGTAGGTAATCTAAAATTGGAAAGATGACATTGACATTTCCATTCTTGAGGTACTCAGTAGTGCAATTGAGTAAAACAGGGTTTGGGGTTTTTGCTTTTCTGAGGTTTTTTTTCCTGTTGTAGATAGAAACTGAATGGCACTGGAGCATATGATGCCATTAATATAAAACTCCCTCCTCAAGTTCCCTTTATTAATAAGGTCCATTTTCAGTTGTAACAATGTTTGTTGGGATTTTTTTTCTGTCCAATCTATCTTGAAACACTCTGTAGGAAAACAAAAAAGTCCTAACGTAGTCTTCTACTTGTATAATATTCAAAAACTGTACAGTATTTCTCAAATTCCTCATCCGTTATTGGATTTTGAATTACTTGACTATTCTGTTTCTGAGTCAAATCTACAAAACAACTGCACCAATATTTCATGCTTGGTACAAGCTCTCTTCACATACGCAACTGGGATTCCTCTTCCAATTTATACTGTATAGTAGTATTAAAGATAACCTCATAGGCTGGATAGTCATCTCATACTTGTTTGCTTCAGAAATAGATAAGTTTCTAACGAGCCCTAGCTGATGAAACAGGTGCTGTCTGGTTGTGATGAGCTATTTTGTTTCTATTGCATGTTTACTCTTTCATTCTTGTCCCAGGTTGAAGAGAGGTAACACTTGTATAACAGTGTACTTGGCTTATAAGAGGTTCTCAAACACAGCAATATTGGGTACAAAAGCCTAGACAGAGATTATTCATGAAATAGTCATGGCAATGTGGTCAACTGTCTTCATCTGACACGATGTTTTAAAAATCTGATTTACAAAGTCCCAGTCAGTTGTCGTGTCAGAGAGAACAAGGAAAGGCCTGTAATCCATTGATTAAACAGTGCCTGAGACTTTTTTGCTCTTGTAGAATTAATCAGAAATAAATCTAACAATAGTCACCATTTGGCAGATCATGTCAAGCTCTGCCCAGCCATTTAAAATCTATGGAAAAACAACTGCAGGTATTTTATATTGATACTTCTGCATGACTGTAAGTACTGGTCACTAAGACTATAGTGTAAAACTCTAATGACAAGTTAGATTCCTCTCGTGTTATTTGTATTATTAATTCGGTGGTATTCAACTGGCAATTAATGATCCTGGAGTCAGCTTTGACTAATGCTCCGTAGGTACTTCTCTGCCTCAGGTACTGTACATCCATGGCTAACTATCCCATGTTACCTGATCTCCACAGAAGTGCTGAGCATGTGCCTCCTCAGTACTTTGGCAGCTTTTCTTCTTCCTCCACAAATGTGCAAAGGTGGAAGAGGATTAAAATGTTGTCTACCTTTGAGCAATTTGTAGCACATAAGGGATGAAGTGCTTCCCTTGCCAGCATTTAAAAAGAGGAAAGAAAGTGAAAAATATCCTCCTTTCTCACAGCAACTGTAGAAGAGGAAGGAGTTGTAAGTGAGAAGTTACTACAAAGTCCTTCTTGGCAACCAGAAGGGAAGATTTTTGTGATGACACCTCACAGTGTATTGTACTTGTCACTAATTCTCTGAATGTAGCAGTTTCCAGATTGTACATTATGTGTTATATAATTTGATGACTGACTCTTCACCTGCAACAGTTGAGTTCCACTTGGCTGGGTCAATTTCCAACGTGTGATTTTTTTAATTATTATTTTTTTCCAAACCTGTCTGTTTAAAGTTACCTACATTACAAACCACCTAAAAGAGCAGCTTCAGTATTAAACCACTGTTCTGTCACCTCAGTTAGACATTACTGTCTTCCATGATATTTCAGTCATAAATGTAACATGTTATTTATAAAGCATTAATCCATTAAAACTAAAACTATTTTTCAATATTTATGATAGTCTATGTACATAAATTGTATGTGTGTATATACTGTAAGTATAATGTATATAATGTAGGTTTGGAGTCCAGGATATATGTATATATTCCTCTCTCATTACTGATTGTTACATCATTTCAAGGAGTTGTCCATGTTGTACATCTGTGTAACAGCTGTCAAAGGAAAGAGCCTTTTACAACAAAGTGTAATGCTTACAGAGATGAAAGAAGTGTGTTACGCCTGAGGTGTGTAAGAAAACACTAAGATTGTATTTATTACAAATGTATATGTTGCAATAAACACAGGAATCACTTGGGTCCATAGAAAGCATTGTTCAGGTTCATGTGTACCTTCTCTCTAAAATTTACCATGGATGTTACGATTTCCTGAACGCAGCAAGTTAACCACCTCTGCGATCCGACGCTCGTTAGGCTGCCAGATTCGGGCATCCTGCGGTACATCCGTGTACATATGTAAATACCCACCTTATTGGTAGAGGCCAGCAGTCGAGCTGCGGTTGCTGGCTAGACTGGTGGCCAGCAACACAGTTTCAATGAAACATTGTATGTTTGTTTTAACTGAAATAAATAAATAGATAATCCTAAGCAATGGTGTGATGGCTTTTCTTGGGGGACGCATTTGGAGGATTTTCTTTAGAGATGATGCTAAAAGTGTACCTTTAATTTCATGCATATTTAACTTACTGAGCACTTTTCAGGAAAGAGGGGGAAAAAATGGCATATGACTACATCCACGACTTATGACACTACAAGTGTAAAGAGATCAAGTCTGGGCATTAAAATGAGAGATTAAATTCTTCAAGGAACCTGCGTTATGTAATTTCTTTTGTGGAAAACACATAGCTGGAGACAAGACCCAATGTGTTAAATCTTGTATAAGTGTAATAAGTGAGTGAGTCTTGCTAAAATCCTATGCCACTTTCCTTCATTTGAATCTCCAGGAGAAGAATAACTCGTTATGTAAAAAATTTCAAAACTCGTATGTCTGGTTTGCTTCCATTTTGGAAACTGCGTACAAACCAAGTATAGCATATGTGTTCTTGGTTTTCCATAAATCTGTATCCAGTCATAAGAATATCTGTCCCAAATATTCAGAATTGGGTGAGAGACACAGGAGTTGTAACTCAGTGTGTTGTGTGTACAGCAAAACAGTGTACAAAAGGAATATTAAAGAAAGATAGTTAAATGCTCTGAAATTAGGAAATGCCTCAATTAAGGTTGCATTAATTAAAAGTTCACATAGTATTTTTTCCTGGAATCCTCACTTAGTAGCTGTTCATTTTTTTTTTAAGATGCTTTCTGTGTGTTTACAGTATTTATGTGTTTGCTCAAAGTCCAAAGCCCATCCTGATGAAGGATGAATGTCTTCATTCCTTTCTAGTTCTCATTTTAATGTCGTATTTGTGAAACACGAATTACTCATTTTCACAGTGTTGCAGGCCTTTAAGAAGGTGTTAATCAGTATGCAGCTGTGGGCATCTAGAGTGCAGAGAGGCAGCACTGTGGCTCAGCCATGTATTTGAGTCCACAATTTAATGTCCTCCACTTGCTTATTTTGTATGTTAGCATTTGTTTACATGCATTTGAAGCATAACTTCAAACACGTTTTGCGTGATGATCATTCTTGGAGCAAGAACCCTAAGCACCAAGCTAGCCATTTGGAAAGGGTGATCACATCTGGAAAGGCTCGTTCTCATAAGGTGCCTGCCATCACACAGGAACTTCATAGCGCTGCAGAGGCCCTTTCCCTAGAATGCTGCTTGACAAGCTGAACAATTAAGCTCACCTTCACAATCAGGTGATTCCATCAACTTAAATAACACGAGAAGCAGTCTTTTCTACATCTTATTTCTCCCAAGAATGAGAAGATTGCTCATCTTGTGAGATGAATGAGATGGTGCAATGATTTTTAAAAAAGGAACTGAAATTACGTTGGGAGGGTGTGTAAAATCCCATGCTTTGAGCCTCTCTACCTGCCACAAGGTCTTTGCCCCAAGAGAGCTGTCACTTCAAGTTTATTCACAATGCTGAGTGAATGTCTTGAGGTCTGTCCAGGAGACAGATGGCACCTTTACTTTCTTCTAGTTCCCCTGGAGTTTGCTTCTTTCTTCCACCTTGGCCTTGCCAAGTCTGTCCTGTGCCAAGGTCATGCCTAGCCATCTCACCCCCAAGTGTTCATGCAGCAGCTGGATTGTATCAGGTCATGTCCTCAGGTCGCCTGTGGCTTAGCTCATATTCCTGTTTGCAGGGCATCACAGTTCCCATTCAGTCTGTGTGCCCAGGTTTCCTTTCTGGAGACGCAACAGAGCGTGGCCAGTGTATGCCCAAATTTCAACTCCAGAACAAACCAAGATGCCATGGGGCAGCCTCCATTCCTCCAAGGAATGTGGACACGACATCCCATCTCCAGAGTAGATGTGCCCAGCACCAGTTTCCTTGGCCTTTCTACTTCCAGTCCCTTAAGTGTGACAGTCCAGACCTCACCCACTTTCATAAGCATTTCCTTCTGTCTTCTTGCACAGCTGCTTTTGGCTGTCATAAGGTGACTCTTTCTCAACTCTGTGACTCTTGCATTCAACTTTGTCCCAGTTTGCCAGCTCCCCTGGAACACCACCTCTCGAAGTTCCTCTTGCAAGCTACCTTCCTTCATCCCACTACCTTTTTGACTATGTGCCTGCTCCAGCCCAGCACCAATCCTTCCACATTTATTTTACCGAGGCACAGCTGGAAATAGATTCCTTTGATTTTTCTAGTCTCTGCCCACCTGCTCTCCTTATGGCCATCACTTTAACTATAAGCCTTATTTTCCTGTTCTCTGGCACCCCTCCAGATCTTGAGCAGCCCAGAGAAGGCCATTTCCACACTGTTCAGACAACCCTTGCCCCTCAAGCCTTTGGCTGAGCACGAAGCCCTGCTGTAGAGGATGGCAGGGACAACTTTTGCAGGAAATATGATTTATTATTTTACTACAGGAAACTTCTTTTCCCTGATTTTATTCCCTAAATGGGCTAAATCATTTAGTGTGATTGTTTTTCCAGAGATGCACAAAAACACCATCCTGCTGCAGTTACTCGTGATGGAAAGTGTCAGGAGAATCATCTGAAGCTAGGTATCATTTGAAAGAACAGAAACACACTCCAAAAAGAGAAGAGTCAGGTAATCCCAGTAACAGGTGGTGTAACTATCCATGTTTGAAAATATTATTTAAATTAGAAATAAGCGGTAATTTTTATTTTCATTAATATTTACATGTAGAAAAAGAAAGAAAAAGGTTTTCCAATTGCAGAACATAAATTGATAGGTGATATATGTTGGATAGGTACTAGCAATAATGTAGAAACTCAGTATGGGTCTTGGAAAGAAAGTGTATCTTACATAACTAGCTTTTTTGTGATCTTTAATAGTCTTCTTCACATCATCTCCAAACAGCTCAGATTGCAGCAAAATTAAATGGAGCCAAGTGAGGTGCTCTGGGTATTCCCAAATGCTCAGGAATTATTGGGCTGGGGTCAATGTGGTCAATCACACATCTACTTTTTGATAAAATAAATATCAGCTCCTGAACCTCCAATATTGCTCCTTCCTGCTCACTGCAGCGAGATGATTCAATGTGCTGGTGGAATGTACCTTGGGGCTGGAGCCCAGGTGACTACACAGAACAGACAGACAGAGAGAGAGGCGGCGTGAACCACCCTCTGGGCACCTCACCCTGCCCGCGGCGCTGTCACCTGGCTGCCCCACTCAAACCCCCCTGAAGACTCGGGCAATGACTAAAACTGGCAGGAGTTTCTGCTGTGGGCAAGGCATAGGAAGCATGCCCCAGCCATAGCTGAGGAAAACACTGAGAAAAATGCCAAGATGGGGATCAAAAAGGCCATAGCAGAGCCTCAGCTTTGTGAAAATGTGAAGAGCAGCTACAGACAGCATGAGCTGTTTCCCTCTTCGTCCATCAGAACACAGTGGCAACCAGGAGACCTTCAGAAGACTGGTTTGAAAATAGCTGCCCCTAAAATATTTGCATTTGTGCTTGCTTTTCTGACACGACTGGGGAGGCATCCGCTGTGAAACCGATACTCTGTGAGGATCGCTGGACTTAAATGAAAATTACATAGGAGGGATGTGTTTTTCTGGGAAACAAGTGAGGAAGTTCTGAAGAACTGCAGGAAACTGAGCTGTCACAAGAAGCTGCTGAAGTTACCAGAGCCCAGCACTGGGTGCAGGTATTTCCTGCCAAGGAGCGGTGCCAGGAGTAGCAAGGCTGCTGCATCCTCTAGCCTCTCTGCAGAAATCAAGCTGAAATGCCTTGAGAGAAGAAAATTACGAGATCTGCACTAACACGGATTGACCGCCCATGAGGACTGTCCATAGCCTGCTGCCATCACCCAGCTCAGAGGGGCTGCATGTTTTCTGCTTGTGCCAGATTTTGGCACTTGCTTTCTTTCCAAAGATCAGATCCCAAAGGTCTCTCTCTCACCTCACTATAAAGATGACATTTCCAGGCACAAATAAGGCTTATATTCTTCTAAACAAGTTATTAAAACCGTGGGTGTCTCAGGAAACATTTTGAAGTAAATGAGTCCTGTTTAATGTAATGATCATAGTTTGTCTTCATGGACACGCTGGGAACAGAGGTACAAGGGCCAGTCCGACCTGTTTGCACTTACATGAAAAGACAGTTAAAAGTCAAATGGGGAAGTGAGCACAACAAGTTCCTCTTCCGGTAAACTGGACAAGAGCCAATACTGATTTCCACACCTACATTGATTTTCTCAGTCCCAGAAAGATCCGTGATTCTCAAATTCCTCTCACACCTTGTACTATGGAAGCCTGTACTCACTCTAACAGCCACTGCAAGCTGGCTTTCAATCTTCATTTCCTCCATGAGAGCATTCATTTCACATATGCTCTATTTCACATCCTTGCTCCTTCAGATCTTATACGGTTAATGTGAACACTGAATTGATTATGAGACCTAAGTGCAGCAGCCTTTTTTCCCCCAAGACCCAGCCCTAAGTACTGCAGTGCATTCCTGTAAACCACCAAAGAAAATACACGTCATGTTACCATCCGGGTCACACTGTATTTCAAAACCAAGTTTGTAATTTAACATAAAACAAATGTTTTTGTTTTCTTGCTGCCACAGATTTCCACCCATTGTGGTAGGTCAAATGCAGCACTTCACAACTCCTGCACTTAACAGAGCCAGTTTCCATCTTGTGGTTAAATTTCTCAACACATTTAAACAATCAGTATCTTGGATCAACACACTGCTTATCTCCAAGTCCCAGTGGAGAAGTCCTATGACGGTTATTATGTCTGAGCATGGCTAACTACTAGAATATCCAGCTGCCCTCCCCTGCAAATTTTAGTTTGGCAGAGAACATCCGTCTTCTTCTTCCGCATTTTCTAGCAGCGGCTTCACCAGTACTAAACCTCCGAAGTATTTCCTTTCTTACGTGAATATGGGTAAGTGTTGGGAAGAATCAGGCACAATCTTTGTCATCCAGAATCATTAAAGAACCATGAAATCCTTCTGAAAAAGGCATCAACAACTACTTAGAGTAACTACTTTTATTGCCTCATTTTTATAAATACTGAGCAAATTAAATACAAGGATTCTAAAGTACTTTTACAGTTTATTTTGTTTCTGTCTGTTCTGCTGTTATCTGAATCAAGCTGCCCATGGGATTCAGACTTTTCCCTGCTGAAGTTACTGGAATGGTGCTTTCCCTGTCTGTGCACAATGAGTTATTATACATAGTTCAATAACACAGAGATAAACTACAGAAGTTCCTCTGCAGAATCTTTCCTGCTTTCATTTCTCTCACTCTTCTGCAGACTAATTTATTGTAGTTTTCCCTTCCCCCTCCAATACAGACACCTAAGACCATTCACTTTTCTAATTCTCCCAAGGTTTTACAAACTCTTGGCACTTCTTTTCTTCTCACAAATAAATGTCTTTGCTTTTCATTTGCTTTATAGCTTCCCACACAATCTTTTCATAGACTATAAGGATGAACAGATTTCCAAGTGGAAGTACATAGGTCCTTTCCACCCAGTCTAACAAACTGACTGCCATGTTTTATAGAAGTATAAAAGAGAAGGAATATTTGAAAGACTCAGTGCTAAAGAAACAGTGAGAAATATTGCAATATCATGGTAGTGACTATGAAGGCCAACTGATGCATTAATGTTACTAAACTATGTATTGCCTTTGGCACTGGAGAGCATAACTGAAATCGTAACTGCACAAAGTTTTCTCTGCAGCCTCCTGCTGCAGCTTGGCCATGCTTTCCTGCTGCCCTGCACACTGATCTGGCTTGCAAATCCTCAGTGTGTGTGCTTTTTTTCATTAGCCAGTGTTGTTCTTAGCCATAAGTCCACTTTCTCTGCAGCCTTCCAGAGAGCTGGAAGGTGTGGAAGGCTGGCAGATGCAGGGGCAAAGAGGTGGTCAGGCCAAAAGAGAAAGGTGTTCAAGACAAAAACTCAAGTGTGTGCTGACAAAAGGGCTGCTTGATCATGGTGGCTGAAGGGTGGGAATGGGAGCTCCCAGCAGGCAGTTATCCTGCACAGGGAAAGGAGCTGCCGCTGTTGGCCAAGCGCCCGTCACAGTGGGGTCTGCTGGTCCCTCGGGTCTTCTTCTCACTGTCCCCAGCATGCTCACAGACAGGTCAGTGTCACTGAGGGCTCCCACAAGCAGGAGTGAAAATGTAGACAACAACTGCTTTTTTGGAGTTGGCAATGGGAGCTGCTGAAGCACAAGTCAACGAGGAGGAAAGCAAGCTGGAAGAAACACAGGGGAAAAAGAGGCCTGGACAGGAACAGAAAAGGAGAATGATTTCATAATGGTGAAGAAGAGAGAAAGTAGACTCACTGACAAATTAAAAGGGAGATGAGAAGAGGGCTTGTGCGAAACATCAAAAATCCCAAAGTGATTTTGTGGTTATTTGTTTGTGTCCTTGCCTTCCCTGAACAGAGAGGGAGAAAGGACTTTGTCGAAATAATCCTGGATAAGGTACATATAACAGAAAGTGTGAAGAACTGAACATCAGCCAGCCTAGCCTGTAAAGCAGCTCAGTTAATAAGTATTCATAATCATTTGGAATTATTTTGAAATCATGTGAAAAAAATAGTGGAGAAAACCATATGTGTTGACAGTCTCCAAGGGCAACCCAAGTCATTACTTAACTCTTGTTACTTAGTGCCCACAAGGCTATCTTCTATCCCACTGGCACATTAACATAAGCAATAAAATAAATCACTGTAAGCCAGAACCTTTCCTGCTGACTGTGAGCAATTACCAGCATTTATATGCTCAGTGAAATCAAGGAGGTAGCTTATTGGAGTAGCATGGAGGTCCACATCACCATTTAAATTAAATGGATTCTTACAGTGGATAACTATCGCAAATAAGCCAAAAAGGGATGACTATGTTTTTTCAGACTTTACTTGTTTCTGGCTTTTACACAAAGATACATAAACCTTTTCCTGTCCTGGTTTTCAAGGTGACAATAAGGAAACTAATCCTGGAAAACAAAGAAGTCCTGGTTCCCGGCACAGCAAAGTGTGTCAGGGCAGCCAAGATGTGCTGGGCAGCAGCGGCTGGTGCAGCCCCACAGCAGCCTTACAGGCAAACTGCAGGCTGAGCCTTCCTCCTCCTCCCAAGCAGCTACAGAGCAAATACATGGGCATGTGTGTGCCTCTCTCCAGAAAAGGGTTCTCTTGCTTTGTAAAAAGCTTTTACACTGATGAGTTTTGGTGCTACAAATATAAAATGTAAAACTTACTCATTCCCTAGGGAAATAGCGAGCTTGATCCACAGCTCTGAGGGATCCTAGGATTGGTGCTCTATACTAAAACATACCAGTGATGCTGTAGCATTTTCCACTCACAGTCAATTACAATACTTTGAATCACAAGGATCTCATAAAAATTGCAAAGTCATAAACATGGTTCTGACCTTGAGTTAGAAACTCTACTTCACTTCCTGAAAATAAATTTTTTAAAAATGGTAGGAATGATGCAATTTTCCAGGAACCAGAAAGGAAGGAAAAGAGAGTAAGTATTTTTTCTGGCCAAAAGATTGATGGTGATACATTTGAAGGGAGGAATTTGCCTTGACTCATAGGAAATGATCTTTGTTCTTGGGGATTTAAAAACAGCCTTTGTGGAACAAAATAGATGGCATGAACTATGCCTGTGTTTTGAGGAAGGATAACTTTGCCTATTGAAAAGAATAACAAGGTGAAGAAGTATGTTAATGGAATGTGAGGCCATTTTCATTTTTCTTTATAGCTGGCTGCACCAAAGGCAGATGACAGTGGTGAATTATTTTAAAGATCATAGCAACACAGAAATTGCAAGAAGTTTAGATTTTGAATAGTTAATTTGGTTCATGCTGCTGTTGCCAAGTTATTCACTTATCTGGAAAACATAAAAATGAATAAATTCTTTGCTTTGAAGAGATTTATAGTCTTAACAATGGTGATCTCAAATGGTATTGGTACTAGCTTTCACGCATTTACCTTCACTTTTTTTAAACCAACCACAAAGTTAACAAAGATTAATCGAGGCACAAACAGAAAGAGAACTACAAATCCCCTCTAAAATCCAGTGAAGGTCTTCACTTAACATCTAACCAAATTTTCTACACAGGACAATGTCTGGGAATTATTAAAACCATCTTCAAACCTGACAGCATCATTATTACCATCCTAAGGTTGCTTTTATTGCGGATAAGCAGCTGTACTCCAAGTCCAATGATGCTGCTGGAGGAGAAGAGCAGCACTTGCTCCAGCCTTGCCTGAACTTTAAGGCAAAGTTGGCCTTCTCTGCACAGTGCTTGGGGCTCTGGGGATCCAAATTAAGTACATGCTTTAAGTAGCTGGAATGGTCTCACTAACTAATGCTTATTTTAAAGTAGTTTTGGACTCAAGCCTAAACCAAGTTTTTTTTTCTCAAGTCCTCCTATACAGAATTAATTTGGAAACTGAAGAAAGAAATTGGAGCTCAAACTTTGCACTGAAACGAGCAAGTAACCGGGACATGTGCTGAGAAAGGTGACAGGGAGAATCTCTGCAGCATGAGAAGAGTTACCCCAGCTCCCAGGCCTGCTGTGGATACCTAATCCTATTACAAACTCTGCTGGATCCTTACCAAAACTGTTCTCATGATATTTTCCAGGCTGAAATACCTGCATGTGTTTCACAGCATCAGACACGGCACCCATAAGAGAGGGCACAGCATCAGCACGGCCAGGAAGACCAAGCATGGCAAAAAACCTGTGCCTCTGGGATGCATTTGCCAGGCATTTGGCCTTTGAACACACCATTTCTTCAGCTTAATGGGCTCTTACAAATATTCCCAGACATTCCTTCAGCTGCACCAGCCAAGGAATTTCTCACAGATGTCCGTTCATAGCAAATGTTTTGAGGAACTTCTCAGCTAATGGACTTGAAGGCGTTTCAGGGAAGCCATGGCCACTTTTGGAAGGAGACTTCTCAGCAGGAGAGTTAGGAAGACGAAGACAGCTGACTCAAGGTGGCTGCTGTGCGAATGCTTTGTTGCTGCCGTGTGAAGGCTTTGCTTAAGGGCGGGTGCCGCCTCACTGCGTGTGCTCACAGAAGGGCTGTCGAGCAAGAGGGCAGCGGCGATGCTGCGGATGCCGGAGCCTCCCCGGGCCCCTCACGCGGGCCAGCAAAGCCACTGTTATCCGCTGGGTGAAGTCATATGACAGCACACAGAACAGTGTTGCTGTTTTTCCTTCCCATTGACTAGTTAGTGACCGATACTTCAGAGAAAATTAGGAAAATTCCTGCCTGCCGCCGCTAAGTAGCAAAGTCATGAAAAAGCAACTCTTTCCTTTAAATTCACTTCTCATTCTCCTCGTGTTACAAATATTTTTTTTCATTGTGATGTAATACAAGACCTTTTAACATTATTTTCTGTCTCTTAAGTTTCCTGTATAGGAAGCACCATCCTGATGTATTGTCTTAATCTTTAAAGAGGATCAAATAAAAAAAAGATTAAAATATTCAAATACAGAGGTTATTAGGATCCTCTTGAGGATGATTTTCTTGTTTCCCATTTCCTGTCAGAATTTGATTTTGCAAATGAAGCTGACATATGCAAACTCTGATCACATCTTGCTATTAGTTTTATATTTAGATTTAGGAGCGTGATTCAGATTTAGCTTGGGATTATCAGCATTTCAGCTGCTCATTTCTTTAACACAGAAAACAGTTCTGCAAGGAAAGCACATCTGAGGATAACAGCATGATAGATCAATAAGAGCATTATATGTCATAACATTTCTATCAAAGATAAATCACTTCCCACTTGTCTGAAAGGTGCATACCTATATCCTGGAACAGCAAAACAGAAAAGAGACAAAGCTATATATCCAAAACCAAATACAGAGGAAACAGAAATAAACTGAAGACTTTTCAATTTAGATGTCAAAGAAGTAACATTGAAATCTTTCTGTACATTGTAAAAGGACTGTGGAAAAACTGCAGTGTAGCAGAGGAACACATATTCTCAGAAAACTCCATTTTAAAATCATACGAATCACAACTTAATTTTGTGACTCCCCTCCATAAACTTTTTCACAAGAACATATTGTGTCCTTCATATGATGTAAAATGAAAGATGAGAATATGCTACTGTATATATCAAAATGAGTTGTATTCAACACATATTTGTATCAAAAGAAGTAGCTTCATTGCAGACAAAAGGCATAAGAAATAAACAAGACAAGTTTTGTAAGTAGAGATTATATATTTTATTAGATGAACTGGTGTAATTAAAAAAAAATTAGAAATAAAAAAAGCTTGTGTGAACACAAGCTCTTGTATAGATCTGAAATAGAACCAGCAAACCAAGGTTTGCTATGAAACTAAGTGTCACTGCACATCACTGACTGCTCCTTTCCCATTCTCACATCAGGCAGGTGATACATGACCCCTCCCCACACTTCAAGGGATAAATTTATCAAATCTCTCCATTTTGCTGAGCAAGTACCAGCTACCTTTTCTGCTGGGTGGCCGAACTTACATACACCCAATTTGACTTAGAACAGCTTCACTCCACTTCTGCCAAGTGTTGAAGTTTGCTTCTCCATCTTATCCAGAGATGGCCATGTGTGCTCAAAAGTTTGCCTTACTCAGTGTGCAAACCTCTTCTTGCCAGAGTGCGCTAGTGCACCCCATCTCCGTGAATTGTGTCCTGGTTGGTTGCCATCTCTCACGATGTGCTGACACAGAATAATCCAGATGAGCAGAAGACCAAGGGCAAGTTTTACTGCAGCAGCACAACAACGATATAAACACTTCAAGCACTAGCGTCACTGGCATAGGAGAAAATAAACACTTCCACAGCAAGAAATAAATTCTTAGAGAAAATTATAGACTCACGAATGAAATACGAGTGAATTCTGTATGACACAGTATTTTTAGACCGGATAAATGCAGCGGGGTGGCGGTTACTTTTGTTAGGAGACGAATATTTTCCAAGAGCAGTTCAACACTAGATTGAAAAGCTATTTTTAAAAGTTTAATTTCATTCTCCAAATCTGCAGCGTGGACTCCAAAACTCTAAGAGAGTATGCAAATAAATATCCATTCTCAAACAGCCCCAGACAGACCACCTAGATTTTGCATATTATCACAAAAATGAGGGAGGGTACAGGGTGTGCTTACTGTCCCTGTGTTCATAGGGCACACTGGGATGAGGTCTGGATCAGCATTTGGGGCAATGCAGGTGAGCTGGCAGTGGGGTCTTTTAATTAGCAAAGAGATATGCACTGAAGGTATTGAAAAGGGAAAGTTTTGTCTGTCCCTAATTAATGACATTGGTGCTCCACCTTTCTCATTGTGTAATGTGACATAATGTTATTTATGCTGCAAGTTAGCCTAAATAAAGGGAAACAAGGTAAGGAAAAGGGCAGGGGGAAAAACATAAATTTCAATCTGAAAATTTTCCACGCATGAGATTAAAATGATGAGAAAAAAATCCCTCCATTTTTAGAAGTCCCAACGCAGCACTGCTGTGTGCAAAAGGCCTGAAGAAGGCGGCCTTTGGTTGTGTTACTCTTGTTTTCACATTACACAGGTCATCAACTCTGTTGTCGCAACATTTTCAGGCAATTGATTACCTGGTTAGGAAGCACAACTTAATGAGTCATGAGCAGCAGTGTTCATCGTGAGTGGCACACGTTTGTTTAATCCACGTGAGAAATTAAATGTTTGTTTAATCCACGTGAGAAATTAAATGAAAAGCACCAGTAGCCATTTCAAACTAGACGAACGTCAGAGAAAAAGCAAATAATGTTAAATTTGTAATACTACACGTTGGCACCAAACCCTTCTGCTGCCGGAAAACCAAAAGGCAAACAAGGGGCCAGTGAGTGCTTGTGCCCATAGAGGCCGTGTGCGTCGCCAGCAACAGCTAGCCGTGAAATTGAAAGCAAATATTTGCTCTGCTTCAAAAAATGTTCAGACTGTAATAACTGCATAGTGCTGTAAGCTTCGAGAGCTTCTTGATCATTCACGGACACTGCCTCTCTGCTTGCAGAATATTTACTGAGCACAGGGTGAGGTTCTCAGCAATTGACAATCAGTCACTTCCCTGGTTAAACCCAAAACATTTTCAAACAGAATTATGCATGTGAATCAAGTTCTGATATACCGTATTTTCAGTTTCCTGGTTCCCTGGAATACAGGCTGCTGGTTTTGTTTGCGGCAGTGGGCATGCCCCGAAGTCCAATCCTTCTTTCATTTAAGATCCTGATTTGAGTTTCTTAAAACTATAATCAAAATCTTGACATTTCCTATGCCAGGCATGCTCCAA
Source organism: Cnemophilus loriae (assembly GCA_013397755.1). Lineage (NCBI taxonomy): Eukaryota > Metazoa > Chordata > Aves > Passeriformes > Corvidae > Cnemophilus > Cnemophilus loriae. Next base: position 290,105 of record VZTF01008205.1, read on the forward strand.
GAATTAGGTGGCTCCAAGCATTAGGTGGCTTAGTTGTGGGACTGAATTCGTCCTGCCTCAACCAAGAAGAGGGGAGAAGAGTTTGTTGCTGAGCTTGGCTACTTTTTTCTGTCACAAATCTGCCACTTGGCATCCAGATTTTCCCAGCTCTCAACTTTGCACTAAGCCACAGACTTTACTGCAAAATACAAAAAGTGCAAAACCCAAGGAATATTGCAGAACAGTGCCATTTACCTGGAATACAGGAAAAAATACAGTTTTATAACCCAGAGAGCTGCATAGCTCCTGTAGGGCTGTGGTCACTGCTGCAGGGAGCTGGAATGAGCTACCGTGCTCCCTCCAGGTCAGCATATAGAGCATCCTTTCTTAGTCTTACCCAAGGTTAGCACCTCCAGCCCCTTCCCCTGTGGTACGAGGCAGCCCTCACCAGGTCTGACAGTGCTATGCCCCTGCTCTGATCCCAAGCACCCCAGTGCTGCTCCTGCCATGGCGTGCCCCCTGAGGCTGCCTGGGGCCCAGGGAGGGTCCTGCTCTGGGGAAGGGAAACAGAAGTGCAGTGGGGACTCTTGAGCACCCAGTCTGGGAAGGGGACATGAAGAGGTGGGATTTAAAAATCTCTTGTCCAGTCTCTTCCAGTGGGAAGTCAGGTCCCAGACAAATTGTTGTAGACAACTCTCATGAGTTAAAAATCCTAGCTCATACTTCAGAGAAGTACAGCTCTCTGTGCACCACCTGCTCATTTCTGCCTTTGCAATGGCCCTTCTGTGAACAGATCTGAGCTCAAGGCTTGGAATAATGTTGTTCCTAACCTAGATGTGTGCCCCAGCCTGGCTGGAAGGAAATGAGATGGCTGTGCAACCACAGCCTAGCAGGGAGGCATGCTCCTCCACGGACTGCTCCTTGCCCCTGGGCCCTCATAACTTCCGAGCAATTATTTACATCATTACATCCTGGACTCCCCATTATGGACCGAATTTCAGAAAGTGCTTCAGCACAGCATTTGTTTTATGTATCTCTCTGCCTTCATTGTCTTCAGAAAGCTTCTAGACAGCCCTAACACTGACTGAGATTGCCTAAGAGGCAACTTCTCACAGCCCCCCTATAGATGCATAGAGGGGTGATGGGCTCTGAGAAACCAGCACCACAACTCTTTCTGAAAACAGCAATTTTGGACTACAATCTTCTAGAAGAGCATTCACAACTTGAATCAGGTAGCATTTGTGATGAACATGAATATTTCAGAACACATTTACAAAATGAAGTTATGCCTTCCTTTTACATCTGCATTAGGCCATGATGGTAATACTAAAAACACACTGAGCTTTGTACACTAGTCCGTAATAATATTTCCAATGTGACTTCAGTACCTGAGTGCACAAAATTTGCAGGATCAGGTTACGGCTTGCTGCCAAGGCAAGGCTTTAGGCAGACAGTGTTTTCAAATGGCCATTTTGGACTAGGTATACTTAGCAAACTACAGTCAAGCTCCTGCACGAAATACAAGTTCTAAACACATTCTCAGGAATTTTTTAAAAAAATGTATTTATTATAAGAGCTATAGTAGCATCAGCTAATATAGATTATACATTAGATATCTCAAAATTTTAGCTATAAAATAATAATGCAAATTTATATATCATACATATTGTTATATATCTTTTGTCTTCTGGTTGCTCAGAGCTTTATACACCAAGTCTACTGGCAAAGCATGTGTTGCATTCTGATCTTGTAAGAACTTTTTCTACTATCAGTTTCCTCAGGATACATTTTTTTAAACCAACATTTAGACTTTTACATGAGTCTTTGAAATTTTATTGCATTTACCTCTGACATAGTCTTGTTAAAATGTTACTGTTACCTGTTTTCTTCATCCTCTGACTAAGCAACATGAAACAGATGGTGAAACAGGAGGGACCTGTAGATGAGTGAAAGCAGTGGGAATCAAAACTACTGAATCCCTTTTCCGGTGTGAAGAGCCTCTGCCGATGCCTGAGTTGTGTATGTCCCACTGATAACGATTATCTTGTTTGCTGTGAGAAGGTACACATTTAGTTGTAAGCACTGCTAAGTGAACAGCACCTTGTGCTAGCACGCGTCTGCCGGAAGAGGCCGCAGGACAAGGCAGGTAGTCTTCACTCAGATGTTCAACTTCTGGTCACACCAACTGTCCCAGATAGGACACTACGGGATGTAAGCCCAGACAGGAGAGGGATTTAAGCCCACAGTGTTGAAATACATTTTAGGTGGGCAAATATACAGCTGCTGGAAGACAATAAAACAGATGCTGGTAAGAAACAGGTTTAGTTTTCCATCTCCAAAGATGTCAGGAGCTGGTACAAAGGCAGTCTTACCCCTACAGAGGTAAATACCAGTAATTAAGGCAGACATGCGAAGTCTTCTCTCTTGTAACACTGTGCTTCTACCATTAATAGGACTATACAGAATTGTACAAAGAGTGGGGAATTGTTCTGGGAAATAAAAGTTGCAGGGGCTGTATCCAGCTGGAGACTGTGAGCAGTCTCATTTTGTACCCAAAAACTATAGCACAGGACCTGAAAGGAAGATCCTTTCATCCAAAAGAAATACAACAAACGGTCTCCTGCTTGTAGCATCCTCTCGAGGACATTAAAGCAAAGGGTATCTAGTCTTGAACTAGCTAGTCTTGCTGTAACATTTGATGGGAATCCTAAATAAATAATGTATTCTCCCTCTTTCCCCCAAATTTTCAATTTGCAATGGGACTAACAATACTTGCCCCTTGCAGCAAAATACTAGGAGATGCTGAGATGAAAAACACTGTGTAAGTTCAAAGTACTTAATGTAATCAATAATTCTACAATATGATAGACTCCTCACTTCAATCAAGTGCACTTAAAAAAAAAAAATTATGTACTCTAAAGATAATTTCCCAAACACTATCCTTGAAATCAGAGGATTCAGATATAGAGTACTTAACTAGATTGCAGGAACACATGCCATTTCTAGTCCTGTAATTAGGCAACAGAGCAGATCTAATCACTTCATTACTGTAACGAGAGCTGCTACACGAAGCCCAAAACCAGACCGAGAAATAGGTTACCATACAGGTACCTCAGAATGTGTTTAAGCATGATTGCGAATAGAGCTGCATACTTTGACATTTTTGTCTGCTATTTGCCTTTTCTCCTCATCTGCAGCTTGTGCTCAATAGCCTGTCTGTGTTGACCAGCTCCCTGCTGCATGGGAGGCTCAGGGGAAGCAGCCACACCAGCAGGGCTTGAGACCTCCCTGTCTTGAGCAGATCAGGAAGTTTTGCTGTATTTATAACATGAAATTCCAGTGTGTTTAATTTTATTACTTTAATGCTTTTTCTACGGAACTTTACTCCTCCAAAAACACATAATTAAAGACAAGAACATTTAATAACCACTGAACATGTATGCACAGAGCATTGCCTTGGCCTATAGCACTGTCACAGTCTAGGACTTGCATGGAATATGCAACACTGAAAGCCTTGGAAATGATGGGATAAATTCTGCTTTCACTAATTTAATTTATGTTTAATTAATATTGAATTTGTTTGTATTTTACAGAATTCCAAAAGCTAATGTAAATACCAGAAGAAGTATGGGATGGGTCCTGGGTACCACATGAGGCGTCTGCCTGGTCTTACAGATGTGCTAACAACATCAGATTTTAAATAAACTGACTATTTTTGTCAGAGTTTAGACGCAATTCCTGCAATGCTCTCAGGCATGTCAATACCTTTATTTTGGTTTATTCTTTCAAAAAATATTTGCCATCAAGATGTTCTTAACAGACTTCATTTTAACCTAGTCCTCTGCTCCCTGAGTCTGAATTTCTTGTGTGTAAATCTCAGCTTTATTTGTTGTTTGTTTACTGAGGTGATTTAAAGAATTAACCATTTTTCCACCATCCTGAAAATTTTATGTCATCTTATTAGATGGGAATTGTCGAAAAAAAATTTCATTCCTTTTTTCCAAATTCTCCCATTTCATGATGTTTCATGATACCATAATGTCAGCAGAACACATTACTGCAGGATTACACTAAGATCAGTATGTACAACCTGGATACTAACAGGTCAGCATCTAATTTCATACATAGTCAGGGAAATGAGCACTGATTTCTAAAGAGACTGAGTTCCCTATACTCCCATGGGTTTAAGTAGCAGTGAGATTTGCTCATCAGCTTCAAAAGCTTTTAATTAATGTTATGGATTTAGATATATAATATTTGGCACCTAAATTCTGAACTAAGTTTTCATTTTTTTCTTTCATATATATCTATATCTCTCTTTTAATCTATCTTCTTTAACAGACGAGGATTCAATTACTGGGCTCTGCACTAGCAGGCCAGTCCTAGATTAAATAAATTATATTTAGTATAATTTAATACAATACATAACTAAGTATTTTTAGTATAATTTAATTCACAACAGTTATCAATTATCTCATGTTTCTAGACACATCCCATTCTCAATAGCTATGTCATATATGCTGGGACTAGGAGCTGCAATTTGCCAGGACAATTTCTGACAACATGACATCACAGGTATTATGCCTCAAAATGCTAAGCAAGCCCTTGAAGTTACCATAAAAAAATTGAATGGCAAAAGCCATCCTTTTCTGGGGTAAAGAAGAGAGGATGTCATCTTTATGCTGTAACACAACTCGGCATCCTGGTCACCATAAAGTCTGAATTTACTCATTTCAAAACGATCAAAGTTTTATGGTCTACTCAGACCATATAAACTAGTCTATAGTGCTATAAATTGACATCAAGAAGCAATGCCTCAACGGCAAGTAAAAAAAAGAGCATTTTGTTACACCTACTTTTAAAATGTGTTTAAATGAAACTTTTACTATCACTGCTGGCATCTATCATATTTGTAAATCTCTTTTCTTTTAGACACTGCTATTTCCTTAGCCTCATGCAAGAAGTTTGAAAACTTTGTATGACAGTAAAACACTTGTTCTGATCAAAGAAAAGAGTTAGAGCAGATGATCAGGAGTTAAGGAGAAAAAGCACAACTACCTGGTTCATTGCGTGAATTCCTGAATCTAAAGAGGAAGAGCAGAGGACAACTCCTATTAAAACAGGATTACTCATCATCAGTCATATACCATACTTTGGCCAGGAAACTAACGAGTGATAACATCTCATGGTCACAGCATTATAGACATGCATGCAAAATTTCACAGCCCTGGAAAACTGATTGTCTCAACATGCAGAGTTGGAGGCGGCTGAACACATGTTTAAACACAGTTGATGCTATCAGTGTTCACGAAATCTGTGACAAGTGTGGGCAGTTCTTTCCAGAGTATCACGCAAGACCAGTCATGCACAGATCGCACATTATGCGCCGTAGTCAATGATGTTCTCCCTTGCTCGGCTGCTAGGCAAAATATCCCCCTCTCCTAGTGTCACAGACTCAGCGTCGGGACACTGCTAGCACCAGAAGGCTTCTTAACATGGTGATAGATATACAAGAAACCTTTATTTTCGTTTGCTAGCAAATCTTGGCATGGCAGACTAGGGAATCTACAGATATTTGTTGAAACATCTACTTTATTTCCAAGAATAAATTTGTACTGTGCAGTCAGCAGCTTGCTGTTCCACCCTGAAAGACTTCACCCACCTCAGCAAGCCCCACGGGATGTCTGGGCTTGAGCTACACCCAGCACAAGTAGGTACCAGTATTTTGTTTGTCCTTGCAGCACATCTCCAAGACTTTTTGAGCCCACAGTCTCTGTGAAGCCTTGGTGGGGAAGGGATCTCCCTGTCTAATTACTTCCTTTAAGAGGATCAGTACCGCCCCCTCCTGAGCAGCCCCATGGCCAAGACACTGTGTTGTCAAACCTAAGCTTGTTGGCTCTCTGCAGCAAACGGACACAAATTCCTCTTTCCAAAAAACAAAACCAGTGAACAACAACAAAAAAAAAAGTCCCAAAATTCTATGTGCATTTTAGTTCAACTTGGTTTAGGTGTAGTAATCAGGTGTAAAAACAGCCATTGCCTACACCCTTTCCTTCCTCATCACTCTTGACTATTCGTGAAGGGCAGTCAGAGACTTCAAAGATGTTCAAGGTCACTTTCTGGCAGCAAGCACCTTCTCTGAAAAACACAGGATTTTTCTCCTTCAGCTGGCTTTACGCTTCTGATCTGTTCTCTTTTATTCTCTTCCCTTTCACACAAGCACTAACACGTAAGTTCAAGCATGCCAGTGACGGATGTACTAAAATAGAGGTGAAGAGAACTCTGTAAGCACCTCCAGCTCCACCTGTCAGGCTCATCACATCAGCCGTGAATTCCTCTGCCCCAGGCACAGCCATCTCCAACTCCAGCAACTCCATTCCCCTGGGCTGTAGCCATATATTTGCCCGAGGGTAAAATAGTTGAACAGACAATCATACAAAATTAATGACGCTCTGTCATCAGCTTTGGTTCAGGTGCAAGAATTGTGTCTGGAATGTCTGGTAGGCTTTGCTGCAATTTGGAAGCAAAAGACAACAAAGACGCCAAACAATCCGCAGTTTCAATGAAATGCACGCCAAATCAAACAGCATTCTGAAACTGCATGGAGAAAATTGCTAAATGGTCACACGTGCAATAATTTAGTCAGCCAAAGAAGTATTTGGTGTCTTTTGATTTAAATTCACATTTATCATGTAGATATATTTTTTGCTGCATACCAGCAGTTTCCATTAGACAGTATAAGTTAGTCAATAAGCATAAATTTTTGAAGAACAGTACAGAAGGGAATTTTCCAGGCTCTGGAAGAACATTGCACTTCAGAGGGTAGTTCTGAAATTGAACATGGCTGTTGATTCATTTTAGGCAGGCAGAACATAATCTAAAGGATATTTGGAAGTTGCAGGTCTGAACAAAAGCAGGATGAGAATGGTGTTACCACAAACAGAGAAAGGCTCAGCGTTATTTCAGAGGAAAGCAAAGAGGAGCCATTTCAACTAGATAAAAGTGCATTGAAAGGCATCCAAGAAGAGAACTACCAGTTTGAGACGGGCAACAGACAGAAAAAAATAATGGCAAACTCCTAAATCTTTCTGGTATATCTCTACACCAGAAATAGGAATCAGATAATGAGTGAAAAGAATAAAGAGAAAGATACAGGAGGAGTGAAAAGGGTCAATAAAGAGTGACTGTCATGAAAACCTGTTGAAAAAAAGCTTTACAAAAAACCATAAAAAGAGAACTAGAAGATGCTTGCCACAAGCATCAGGGTTTCACAGCATATCAAGGCAAACAGAACCAACAGTGATAAAAAATCAGAGAGATACTGAGAGGGAGAGTAGAGAAATTTGAAATAAATTTGAAATAAAGATGCAAAGTAAAATAGTTTCCATTTCTGAGAAGTGCTATCATTTTTGTGGAGCTGTGTTAAGATATATTAAAATGATTTTTTTCGAAATTCTATGAAAAATAATTACCTCGATTCTAAGAATGCACATGACAAGGTAAGAATCAAACAGCCTGCCCTTACAACCATAAAAGGAAAGGTGGTAGCAGAACACATCAAATCAATGATCATTCACCTGATAGCCTGATACATGTTTTGTTTTAAAGAAACAAAGTTGTTTCTCCTCATTCCCTACAGCAACACCACTTGACCCCATCTGCTATATAATACACATTTTTATTCAAAATCAGGAATACAGATTGATTTTCAGTTTACCAAATATAAGTGTAATTGAGTCAGAGTGAATTGCAAATACCTTCTTCTCTGCTTTTAGGCATGGTACCTTGCACTGAGGGCTGGATGGGGAGTGAAGCCTCTGACTTGGAATCCAGTCCCACATCTTTTGTCAATCTGAAATTTCTCTGGAACTGCATATGATTCTGATGTGAGCCTCAAGAGGTTTAATCACATGAGGAAGGTTGAAAGATCAGCCCTTGCTTTAATGCCCTTGTTCAGCTGGCTCTTCCTCAGGCTTCACTCTCAATGCTGGGATTATATGGCTCTTGTCCTAGCAGGGTGAAATAGGTGTTAATTAAATTACTGTTTGCACAACGCTTCACATTCAGAGAACTCTGGGGTCCTCAGCACTGGAGACACATGGGGCTGTTGGAGCAGTAGGGGCATGATGATGATGATGATAGGTATGGAGCACCTCTCCTAGAGAAAAGGCTGAAAGAGTCGGTGTCGTTCAGCCTGGAGAAAAGAAGGCTCCAAGGAGACCTTATTGTGGCCTTTCAGTACCTAAAGGGGACCTATTAGAAAGAGAGTGACAAACTTTTTAGCATGGCCTGTTGCAATAGGACAAAGGGTGATGGTTCTAAACTGAAGAAGGGTCAATTTAGACTAGATATAAGGAAAAAGAGGGTGGTGAAACACTGGAAGAGGTTGCCTAGAGCGGTGGTGGATGCTCCATCCCTGAAAACATTCAAGGTCAGGCTGGATGGAGCTCTGAGCAACTTGATGTAGTTGAGGATGTCTCTGTTCATTGCCTGGGGTTGGACTAGATGACCTTTAAAGGTCCTTCCGGCTCGAACTGTTCTATGATTCTGTGAACTGCTCTAATGAAAAATGGGGTGAAAGCACCAAAACAGGAATCCAATTTGTATATGCAAAGTCAGTAATTTGAAAACCACAGTTCTTCGTGTGTGTCATCTGCCTTTTTGCCCTGACATTCAGGAGACCAAGTAGTGGAAATTCCGGAGCAAGCACCTCACGAAGCTTCTGAAAGAGTTGCCATGAAAGCTTCCCAAAAGCCATTACCCTCCATGGGTGGCCAGGCAAACTGCACCCGAACCCACACGCTCCATAATCCTTTCATTCTTTGCCTTGTGATATCCCATGCAAGTCATGTGTTCTGTAGGGTAGGAAGCCAAGGACAGCTGCAATACCATCTTGCTTCAGGTCAGTTCTTAAAAAGTTTTTTCCAAGCCAAAAAGCTCATACAATGCTTTCTAGAGATTAGTATGGAAATAACAAGCTACAGCAAATCATCTGTGCATCGAATTCCCCATTCATTTTTGAGGAAAGTTTCTTGCCCCAGCAGGAAATGCTCTGACCTCTTGCACAAACGGCAGCATTTTCAGCGTATACGTTTTCCATGACAAAACAGGAAATTGGCAAACGCAATAATGCCAGATCTTCCGGA